>DWHK01001236.1:0-11523 GCA_018247855.1 Graphium androcles
AAGTAAATATTAAAATATAGTTTTTAACTTTGCCGACAAAAGAATTGAGATCTATATTAATGCCAAGTTCAGTAGACAATCCTGAAAATTATTTATACACATTTTTTTCTGCTTCAACAATGTTTGCTATTAAAACTTCTTAGAATTGAACTGTCGAATAATTAATTCAGCAAACAAGCAAATAATTTATGATAAATAAAAGCTTAAGTTTTTCTTTGGGTAATTTTTACCAACAAAATCTATTTATAGAAAAGTAAGGTATGTTGACTTTACAGTGTAAAAACAGTAACTTGAGTAAAACATTGAGTAGATCACTTGAGTAGCCAAATATAAGATACCTAAATTTGAAAACTAGCATCAATTTATTACAGTTTTAATTAAATAAATGATGTTTTCGACAAAGCCATAAATGTAAATAAAGGGAAAATTCCTTAAATTCTTTGTAAGAACATACTTTCACAGAAAATCAAAAATCCTTATGATAGCCCTCAAAACGAATTACTACGCTAGACGTAGTAAATTAAAGATTTTGTTTTTTGCCTAAAAATTTGATATAAATAACGTAAAAATTTTATACCATGAGCCCAAGTTATTTAATAATATCGCTGTCTTTACGGTATTAAGTTTTTTTTACATTATTGTTAATTTAGTTTCCTTTTAAAATATTAAAACGTGATTTATTAAATAGTTATCAAAAGCAGTTAAAAATTTAAAAAAAAAGTCACCTAAAATGTGTACAAGAAATTCAAATTATGCTATTAGGGACAATCATTTGAAATATTTATTTTTTATTTTCTTTACAGACTTGATTTGTAAGGAAATTCCACTGTATTGTTCTTAGTTGTAGAAAGTTCACAAAAATAAATTTCTTAAATATGACTGCCGTCATATGTTCAACATGTTGTAATTAACAGTATAAAGTATATTATTTTTAACTACGTGAGCAATATTATAAAAACGGCTTGTCTGTTGTGAGTTTGCAGCTTAATTTTTTTCTTAAATATATTGCATTTACATCAACATAGCGACGGTCAGTGTATGTGCTTTGTGAATTCTATAGAGCCTTCGTCACAACTTTGAGGAATACGAGCTTTATTTATTTTTCATGGAAGGAGGATACAAAGACCCTTGTCTATTCACAACTATAAATGTCGAACTGTACGAAAATTATATAAAGATATGAGACTTTTATTAAAAAAAATATCGTGTTTACTTTATCAAACAAAGAATAAAAATGTGATACACTGATTTAATGGACGGTATTTTAAAACGTTATAATTTTGAATATTACGTTATTTTTGTTTGAATGGAATTATTTAAAAAATAGGAATAATATATAAAAAAGTAGGTAGAAATCGTAGTAAAAGTCATTTTACTCATGAATTGCTTTTAAAAACATTTTTAACTTTCTGTTTTCAAAAAAACGAATAGGATGAACTCTAACTTGTAGTAGTGTGTTATACACGTGTATGTAAGCATAGTCTAAAAAGAATAAAAATGGTAATAATATTTAATATAACATATCTGTATAATTCATTTTTACACTGGTTGTTGAAAAGTTTCTGTTTAGTTAACAGTTAACAGCATTAGTTATCGATACATCCCCAATGGCATTAAAAACTCTCATAGCAGGTTATCGCCGTCGTTGTATGTTGAATGATTTAGTGTGTTAACGCTCATGAACTCGGAACATTATTTAACAGCTAGTCGTTTATCATGTTTGGAAAATAATTGCTTTATTTTGATACATTAATGATGAGTATAATTCATTAATGTATAAAAAGTACCAAAATATTACTGTTTACACCTGGCTGCTAAGCGATTGCGGTAAGTGCGCAATGGTCACTATTATGTTTTAAGTTCGCTTCATATGTTTCTTTGCAGCAGAGTGATATTGTTGTGTGTTGAATATTTTAATATCTAGTGAACGAAATTGTTTCCAAAACGTGAATAAGTAATAATTTGATAAAAAATACTAGCGGGAACATTTTGATAGGCAATCCGGCCAAATCGTATTGCACCTATTATATTTACATAGTAATCTGATTTTGAATAAATACTCGATAAACGTGTGCTACGTTATATTATTTTAGATTTAGATAAAATTTATATTTATTTTAATGTATTATATTTAACTTGAATAAAATTCTTAGACAATATTATAGAATTAATATCACACCACATTACCTTCCTAATAGCAATGATAGTTTTGGTATTTCTATTCGACTATAGCAGCGGGCATGGTTGTGCAGTTGGTGTTTTTAAAAATAAACAGAAAATGATCAATTATAATCAATAATTTTATGTTTAATATTCAGTTGATTAAAAAAAAAAAGATAGCGCGAAATACCACTCAATCACTCGTCGTGAGTTCTTTGAAACTATATCATTTCTATTATTGACCTATATCAATCGGTCAATCGGACTTGAAATTTGGCAAAGTCAAATATTATAGTCCTCTTGAGAATAGCAATATTATAGTCCTTTTGGGGTGTAGACAATCGCTCATCGTGGTTTAGTGTAAATGTAATAAGAGCAAATCCAAAAAAAGAATACATAGGAAACCGCGGGGAGTAGATTTAACGAAAGAGTAAAATCTATACATATAACATATACATATACATGGAGTATAGACGAAGGAGAATAATCTTCATACATCAAGATATGGCTTAATCATTTATTTTATACTGTGGTGGGTTGATGTCGCAGGAAATGGAGTCATTTTTGAAGACTGGAATAACAATATTATGATTATGAATACAAATGCTTAAAGTATTTAGAAAAGTACAACTACATTTGTAAAATAAATGTCATCCATACGTTTTTAAAACATTGACATGTAAAATTAAAGAGGGTTTTAATAGTTACTTTTGTTCGAGACTGTGTGTAGGGTTACATAGATTTAGAACGCCATCTATTGAGATTAGATATAAGTTTAAAGGAAATAAATATATTTTAAACAATATATGAATTACTATATACATAATTAAGCTTTTACCTTGAATTTCATGGTTCTTTCTTAAAACACTACGATTTATCGTAACAATTTTAAGCACTTATATACACCTTATTGCACTTCTATAACGACTGACTTCATTTCATGCCCCTATTATCCGCAGCGCCATCGTGGTGGGTTTTGTATACTGTTATATTTACGGACTACCGGAAGCCCCTTTTGTTACTTATCGCACCTCGTCCGATTGTTCCATACTCCATGATTAAAAGTATCGTTAATTTTGTCTTGTCAGCACAAGTGGCTTAGTTAGGCGATTTACGAAAAAAATACAAAATGGGGGCCCTTGAGCTATATAAAATGTCGACAGATTTTTTTCATTTATTTCCAAAAACTCGTCGAATTAAAAATATGTACAACTTATATTAATAAAGTATTATAAATAAAAGAGAAACATACATACATTTAATTAACCGTGTTTAGTTTTTATTAAATAAATGTTATTTAAGTTGTAGTAAATATGGATGAACTATCGATAAACTTTTTAATGGCAGTATTTTTGAACACTCAAACTTCACTTTGTCTATCATAGTTTTATTGTCATCACTTTTATCACGTTCGCAACCTAATATTGCAGGTCACCACAACCGAACAAGTGTCATAATCGTATTATCGTACAATAACCATTATTACCGATCAATTTTAAGCACATACTTCATGTTTCACTCAACTCTGACATTGGCAGAATCATCAAGAAATTTTTGGTGTAGCCATTATAATTAAAAAGAAGAAGGAGAACCTAATATTGTGCTTTTTGAGTTATTTTAAGTTAAAATCTTACGATCTGGGTATCCATTCTTCTGGTAACACTCCCATTTTTTTTTGGACTAACGACTAGTACTACGCGAAATGGGATTCTGTTTCTTGTCTTAAACGGAACTAACACAGAGCCGCCTGCACAATTTCTTGGTTTATGCTATTAGACTTTATTGACGTGGACATTAAATAAAAAGTTTTATATCTTATTACGAGCTTTATCGTTTTTTTTAGAAACCTCAAAACATTTTCTCTTATCTTTTATAATTAATCTTACTATCATATAATGCTTTTAGAAAACTTTCCTCTTCAATTTATTAAAGTCAACTGGGAATTACATATACAGTATTTTTTTACTTAAATAAATAGCTACATAAGAATCACATCTTGGTTATCAGACAGGTATTACCCATATTGTTAACTTTAGATGGACGCGCTCTTATTTAGTCTATAAATCTTAACTCTTTAATGATATTACTTGCACGCTGATGAGTGTTTGAGTTTTAATTTCTTATGAAATAAAACACTTAATGATCTACAATAGTAATAAAAAAATGTTACACTTTAAAAACCTTGAAGTTGGAAAAGAAATTAAAATCGCGGTTGTATGTTATTGACGAATCAAAGATATAAAAGGCGGTTATTGTCGTCTTTTATCATCCTTATTTAATTACTTTTATGTCGCTAACACTTAAAAAAATGTACACATATCGGCAATGTGTTCAGCTTCTGACTTTGCTCTTCACCCTCCATTTCTCATTTAATAAATCTCTATATCAACTCTAAACAGTATCCCTTTCGAAAGTTGAAGACCGTTATTAGGTCTCTACCTAAAGTCTCCAATAAAACAAATCCCAGTCATTAACGTCCAATTTCTATTATTCCCTTTCTGTCCAAAACTCTCGATTCCTGTGTACATAAGCAACTCCTCCAGTATTTTTTCATAACCTTTGTATATTCAATAACCTTCTAATTTCCAGTCTTGTTTTCACCCCGTTAATAGTTACTGACTTAATTAAGGTACCCAATAATATGTGTATCTACATAAAGATATTGTAGGAAAAATGGTAACTTTTCGTTAACTTTGGTCTTCTGGTCCAGAAATCGAGTGGGTTTTCATCACATCGTACAGACCAGGGGCGGTGCAGTATCCATCTTTCAACTGATGCCCGCAACCCTTCAAGCAAGCTCGTGAGCTCCAATCTCGATCAGACACCTGCTTAGTTAGTTTACTAAATAATATACCCTTTAATCCTCTTGATTCCGCTGTGTTTTGAAGAATAAATTAGACTCCAATCTCCAGTGGAGGCCCCATCTATCATTTCTCTCAGGTAGACTGAGCTTCGGTCTTTTCGCAGTTACAAAAGTTAGGCAGCGAAGAGACGTTGATAATACTAACGTGTTTGTTTCAGTAACTTCCACGGCATCTCGTCATATGGCATGCTGTGAAGAAGTGCCACGGATGTTAATTCTATACTTATTTTTCAAAAAAGAGCTGTTTGAACAATTTACAGCTTTGGAGTTTGGGTCACTGTGCAAGAAGAAACAGATATACTCTCTGTTGCATCCCAATATATTTATAGTAATATTCTACATGTCCGGAAAAATACATGTATGACAAGGTTTTACAACTAAACAATTAATTTAAAGATTGAGTTCATAATATTATTGACTGTAGACGGAATAGCAACGATTGATATACATTGAACTATATCAGGAATCAAGATCATATGTGAGTACAATTTTGGATACTAACAATCGTCTCTGACATATAAAAACGATATAAAAGAGTGTCTTAAACTTGCTGTAGTGTTTGAAAAGTTCAAACACTTTTTTTAAATGTATTTGGCCTCTCCTTGCCTCTAGGGGCATAAGCATAAGCAAACGGTAGTCATGGCTTTTTAATCCGGCGCTTATCAATCGATTAACGGACAAGCACAACGCTTCGGGTGGGAAAAAATCCAACCCGATTTTTTTAGACTATATATAGTACTTAATAAGGTTTGCAATAGATGAGTATGTTGTATGTGATTGGTTTTGTTGTTGTCAACTGTACACCTAATCTCTCTATAATCTTAGCAGAAATCCACCCCAAGAGGTTACGAGAATAAAGGATGTGAGAATCCATCTGTATTTATACCTATGTTTGTTCAATATTAAGTCTATTTCGTTGTTAATTGAACTCAGGTTATTTGGGTAATATAATTGAATAATTACATTACCCAAAAATTCGAAAAAAAGAAGACGATATAATTTAAAAAAGACACCGTCCATAGGTTACTTTTATGGAGTTTATCTAAAAGCGAATTAGACAATTATTTGAACCTTTATCTTAAAAATTATTACAGAAAGTTTTCTTAAATTTTATTCAGTACAATCTATAATTTAATACCATGGTAAATATCACTGATGTATTTAATTTATTTTGAGTTTCGGCTTTTATATTATTTTTGTAGTAATGTAAAAACACAATTTCTCCCAATTTTAACCATAAGAGGTAATGGTAAGAAACATCGTATAATCCCATATTATCCAAGGTTTAACAGTATTGTTTTTTTAATTTAGCATTCCGCACTCGTTTCGGTTTCAGTATAAATTTTAAATATACCAAATCATACACTAATCAATTCGCGCAATATTATTTAAGAGAATAAGATTTTATTTTCCTTGTAAATGAATAAAAATGTTAAAGTCATTAATTAAACCTATGGAGTTTACCTCTTTTTTATAAAACTGATTTTGACTTGACTTCGATTCTTCATATAAATATTATTATCCTTGCAAATTCGAGCACAAAGATACGTTTCGACATGCTATCAGAGATTATAGAAAGAGACATTATATTGATATTCAATATCCAGTTCGATGTCAATTTATCAAACTGACAATAAAAAAAGGATATTACTCGGCGTGGTGAGAGGATCATTCCTATTTTGTATTCGTTCCCGAGCAATGTCGGGTCTATTATTTTTATTTGAACGTTTTATTCCATGAAACAAAAAATACTAACCCAATTATTATGATTTTAAAGTGTAACTACTAGTAGTTCACCGCAAACTTGGACCTCGCGATTATTTTGTTTCACATTTATTTCAATATCTCTAAAACTACTAAAACAATTTTGATGCCAAAATACTTTAAAAATGTTACTAATATTACCTACGTATATTCCAAATTTCATATATTCACGTATATTCAATTTAAATTGAGGCAATGATTCAAGAGTTATCGCGTTACATACATACATACATACATATATAAACTGCGTTTTCGTTCTTTACAATTAAAGGAACACTCAAAATATTATCCGATAGAAACCCGGTCTAATTACTTTTTTGTCAAAATAAACATTAAACCATGTTTCTGTCCGATCACAAACTACTTAAAATGTAAAAAAAAATGGACGATTTTCTGAAAAAAGTGCAAAATCGATTTTAATTCATTTTATTTTTTTTCATCATTGTTCTTTTTTTAATTGTTTCCTAATTAATGGGGTTAGTGACGACTTCTTAAACGGTCAATGGTCTACCACCAAACGTTCCGGTCCATTGCCCGATGGAGAGCGACGCTGATAGGCTCCCGTTGTTCGGTCTAAGGAATTGCAATTTTTAATGAATGTCAATTTCAATTTTCATCCTGATCATCATTTAATATCACAAAAATAAAGGAACTGAATTAAAAATATCTCTTAAAGTATCTCCACGTATTTTACGTTCCTTCAATTAAACGAACCGATTTCAGAAATCCAGAAATATCTTACAGGTTTAAATAGTATATTAACGGTTTTATTAGTCTAAAATATCCTAGATATGAAATTAATTTTCTCCGTAAGACAACTTATTTTAAATATAATTCTCTCAAGTTCGAACAAAACTTTCTTAATCTTCTTTATAATGTTCTTGGTAATATTATTCTATTTTTAGTCCCAAAATTTTATTTTACATAAAAGCTATTAATTACAAATTAATAAAAATGTAGCAGAAGTAAAACCTGGTTTAATATTACGCATGGTTTAGTTTAAGGTTGGTTAAGTTCTCTGTTGGTGGTTAAATTTTACTATGTATAAATGATTACGTACCATGGGCTAAGTAATAGATTCAATCGTTTACTATGATAAGAGGATCAGCAGGGTAATCCCATTGCGAAATAGATTTAGGGGGTGATTAAGTTAAGCTTGTACAATACTCACGAGTGCAGCACGTTCACGCGACATTTTAAATGGTTTTGTGACATTTTTAGGCAACAAAATAAGTATTACATGTAAATTATTTTAAAAAAATATATCGATAAGTTTGTGCACGTATAATGCAGATTAAGCCATTTAAGATTTTTTTTAGTTTGACGCTTTAAAATAAAAAATAAAGGGAATTTGAATTGCTTCAACTAATCCCTTTATATGTTATTATCCATAAAAAGAGCTTCTTTTGTACCCCGCCTGGATCCCCAATTTCTACCAATGTTATTATTTGTTTGAAATTTAGTTACTTCATGTAAATAGTGTGTGTATTGGTGTTATATTTTTAGGCAACATCAGTATTAGTGGCTGGGTTATTGCTTGTGTTGATATGGCGTTTATAGGAGTTGTGAATTGTATGGATATAATAAATGGCAACGTTTTATATTGAGTCGTAAATAATATTTACCAATGACGATTTTTGTCGTTCCTTACTAAAGTATGAAGTAATATATTATATATGCTGATCAAAGTATATCTTTACAATGTTTAATTTTAGGAAATATAATAGGGCATCATGATCTTGTCGTAAAAGAAAATTTCAATTATACATATGTTCATAAATTGTACAACGGATTTTAAGGAATTTTATGATTTTTAACCGACTTCAAAAGGGTCTCAAATTGGTTGATTTTTAATGTTTGTTGGTTCGTTTCTCCGTCATCTATGTACCGATTAAGAAAATTCTTTTACTTTTATTCAAAACGGAATACTTACAGATTGGTCACATAGTTTTTTTTACTTTTTATATTAATCTTATAATTTTTTATAAAAATTAGTTCATTAGTTTGTTTGTTAACATAAAATTACTTATGAAATATATTACAAAGGTACACTTCTTAGGTATTTAAGGTCGGTATGTGAAAATGATACTTGTTCGATGAAAGATAGTATAGTATAAGTGTTTATTTGCAATGCTGCAATAAAAGTGTAATGGTATTAATAAATTGACATAAACATTTGGGACTATAACCGTTTCAAATGAGGTAAGCCACAAACATAATGATAAATTTATGTCATATTTTACTTCCAAGCACGCTGATTCAGAATATCTTTTCTGCTTAACTTATAACCATTAAAGTTTCCTTTGATTTACAGAAAAACACGTGGGGTGACATACACACACGTACACTAGAATTTTTCTTGGTTTATCAAAAAATCCTTCGTAGCTTATAACTTTATTTATTAACGTATTTTGATAGATAGGCTATCGAATGACGAGGGTGATACCAAAAATTTAATGCAGTAGCGTGCGCGGGAAGTTAATGTGTCCTGTGTAATGTGAAAATGCGTTGCGCCACGCATTACTGACGTCTTTGATTATCGATGATTTATTAGTTTGTATTAAAAATATATCTATCATAAAAGGAAATATTTTATTCTTTTTTGAGGAAAATACAGTACAGGTAACAGGCACTAGAACAGTACAGGTAACCATTATGTATTACATTTAATTTACACAAGAATTCACGTTTAAGTGCAGGAAAATATAAAAATAAGCAAAATTTATTTTGGATGCAAAGTCACCAGCCCGTTATAGCCCGATAGCGTGTAAATTTGGCGTCATTTGTTTATCTCGCTCTGACGCAGATGTATACTATAAGCTATGTCTTTCAGTTTATTCTAAACCTATGTAGAATTCAAACAATCGAATATCTTGCGTAACACTCGTGTAATGGTTCTAACAAATCATCTTGGACACACCTAAGTTAAGCCATTATTGTTAACTTGACTTCATAACTGCTAAGCTACGCATAACTTAAGCATGACTTAAGCCTTCAGCGACACGCATGGTAACCATAGCGATGGATAGAATAGGCGACCCATAGCCGCAAAGTGATTGAAAACTAGGTAGAATAAAAAAGAACATACATATCTGGTAGTAGAGCAACTTACATGTAATCAGTGCTGCAGTTATCAGAATGGTAGAATAGGGAGGCAAAACTACCTTACACTTATGAGTCACCGTAAAATAAAGTATACCAGATGGACATTACTTCTCTTCTCTCTTTCACTACTCTTCTTTCTTCTTCATCCTAAATGTTTTCCGATCCTATGGCCTGATCTCAAATATTGGCAACGCTCCTGCAACTTTTTGAATGTTTTGGGGATCCATGGGAAACAATTGTCATTTAACATTAGATTGCTCGCGTGCCAATTTACCTTTATAAAAAAACGGACAAGCGCGAATCGAACTTGCGTACTGACGGTTCCGTACATCGCGGCCCTATTTTTTGTGATGTTATAAAAAACTTACGGCTTTTTTTCCGTTACTTGTGCCATAAAATATTGTTTTTTTTTACAAATCTCATGATGCTAGGATTCACTCTTAATTGTCAATCTTGCTACATTGTGAGGTATAAACGGCCATATCTTTTATTTACATTAATTAAGAACTTTTCTTCACATCTCTGAGATTAAAATAGACCTTATTAGATTTTAGTTTTACTTTAAGTCAATACTTACCCGCGTTTATTAGGAAAAGGGTTTTGAAAGACGGACAAAGAACCTATAAGGGTACCTTTTTTGTTTTGATACCCGGAACCCTAAAATAGTCACTCTGATTTCGCATAAGTATTATATACATTTGCGAAGTTGATTTACCATGTTCCTCTATTTCGCCTGTAAGCGAGTATCAAATATATAGAGTTACATTTCCTATTTCTCTCTATTAACGGGACGTTTTGCTTGGTATGCCTCCTCTATTTGTATAATATCTCTATGACTGCAGCCCTTTAATTAGAATTGCGTGTAGTTTGGAATACAAACTAGACGCGCGGTCGAAGTCGGCGTGTGGTAGGGTCGTCACACTCAAGTAGGGTTGCCAACTTTTTGACGGAAACGGTAACAAAAATAAGTTTGCCTCTTACAGAGCAAGGTAAGGCAAGTATTTTGCTTTGCCCTTTCATTTACTACCTTTTAACATGAATCAGCTTTGATTTTATTATTAAGGCGAGTACTATACTTTTAAATAAAAAGCATTTTACGAATTTTGTAGAATTTATATTTCTTTTTAAATACCCGACGATTTGAACCCTTTATAGTGTTCAAAGTCACGGGGCAAACTAAGTTGGCTACCATTTGGTAAATAATTCTTTGGTAATTTTTAGGTAATTTTTCTAATAATTATTTCTAGTTTTCTCTCAATCAATAGAAAAGAATGGTTGCATTTTTTTCTGTATCCTATGCATTTTATTAATTCAGTAGAGTTTTTTCATTGATGGAATATATAAAAAAAATTATAAACACATATTCGGCCTTAGCTATTAAAACAAACAGAAAGATAACTTTTGTATTTCTTTTATTTTAAAACTCACGACACATAATATTTCTTGAAGCTTTATATCCAATTGAAAGTAAATAATAACTGGCAAGCATTATACTATATACAAAAAATCCAAGATACACAGTCTCGAACAAAAGTAACAATCAAAACCGTCTCTAATTGTACATAACTGGTAGTTCGCCGCGAACTTGGACCGCTCGACTATTTTGGTTCTCATTTATTTCAATATCTCTT
>DWHK01001237.1:0-11521 GCA_018247855.1 Graphium androcles
AAGTTAGAAATTTAGAAACACTTCAAGTGTTGATTTCTATGTTTATTTTCACTAAGAATTTTTTTAGACTAATAACAGTCTAAAAAATTCTTACTTGATCTTGTTAAAGATTTTGTTCTTTTTACGCATGTGGTTTTTCTGTGTCGTAAATATCCTTCTTACGGCCATTACGATACATTAATGCGCTTCACGCATTAGATTAATTGGTAGAAATTGTGAACCAGATAATTATTATAATTTCGGATGTGTAGAAATCAAGTTGCAAAATGTTTAATGTATATCACTTTAAACAGATCATCGGGGTTAAATATGCGAGAATTTTAATGTGTTTACTCTTAAAGTTTTTGTTTTTAACGACCAATAAAGCGAAATATTGGATGCATACAAATATTTATTAGAAACGCTTTGATAAAATAAAAATACGTAACGCCTTAGTTAACGGTGAAAGTGAAATCACTAAGACAATTAACATATTAGATGTCACGATTTTGTTAAAAAATATATAACACGATAAATGTTTTAAAATGTTTATTACAAAAAAATGTAAATATGTAAAGTCAAAGTCCGCAAATCAGATTAATTACGAAATAAAAATCTTTCGGACACGTGCCATGTTGGAAAGATAATCTTAATGCAAATTTTATATTTACTGTTGTATTTTAAATAATTATATTTGTATATATAACTGTATAATAAACCGGATTCAATGAAATTAATTAAAATAAGCGTACGTAATGTGTGTGCCTTCCATCTATTCAAAACGTTATCTGTGTGCAATTCCGCCATTGTCGTGGCTGCCGTGTTACTGATAAGGAGTCCTTTGTTTACTTTGGCCGAGTGGAAATAAAACAAGCTCCGTCACCCGTCGCCGCTTATCGCTTGCCGGAAACTTATATTAGTCGAGCGTCTTGTTATTATTTCGTGAATGTCGAGACCCGTTCGGCCGGTTTTAATTGCAGCCAAGTGCAATTTGTGCCATTCCGGTCGATTCTCTAACCCGTCGTTCTTTGGTTGTTTTTACTTCCTCTTCGCGTGTTTGCCAGTTGACCTTTTGTTTGGATTTAACGCTATTTCTCGTGCTGGTAAAGGTCTGGCGTTAACTCATATTAATGCGTTTCTTTCGTCCATGTGTGTATTGTGTAGTTGTTGTTAGCTCGGAGGTCAGTCCATCGATTTTTGTATAAAAGTCATAGTGGCAAAACGCATACTTAGAATGTGAAACTTATGATACAGTACGTAGATATACTGAATTATTTTAGCACTATTTCTTCTGAACATATTTATGTCGAAAAATATTTTACACCAGAAAATTTTTTGGTAAACGCCCATTAATAGGACAGTGATGCCTTTTTGCCATTCAACAACTACAACATCGACCGCGTCATCATCATCCAAATCAAATTTTTTCTGACGTGAAAAAAATACAATATGACAAAATATTATAACGATATATGGTTATAAACATTTCCAACTTTTCGTTTATAACATAAGGATTCATGAAAAATTTGGAAATAGCTATGCGTACATCAAAAGAACTCAGAATTAGTTACGACAAAATATGAATACATGAAAATTAATTCAAAATATTTACTATTTTACTGGGTTTTAATTAGACACAAATACCGACGTGGTAGAGCATAACATCCTTCATACAGCTTTTGCTGCACTTCTAGGGCCACGGTCGCCCGGGGAGGTACCACCGCCCTTTACTGAGCCAGCATAAAATAAAGTATGCATGGCGATTGGGGTTGCCGAATGGCCATTTAAATATTATACTGTTGAAAATATGGTTTTAACTTTTTTCTTTTTTACTACAGTAACGATGGATCAGAATGCACGTTGCATTTTTATTTTGTAGAGAAAAGTTGGCAAGCGAGCAGTCGGTTCACCTGATGTTAAGTGATCCCGTCGCCCATGGACACACACAAAATCCTAGAAATCGCGTGTGCGTTGTCAGCCTGGAAAATTGGATAGAAATAGATTTATTTGGTAGAATGGATCTGGAAATTATTCAGGATTTGGAGAGGAAAAGAGTGGGAAAATAAGAGGGCAGAAATGGGCATCCGGCAAGCCAAAATGTCATGCACACTTTATTTAACGTCGACTTTGTGTAGGATGGTGGTACTTCCTCGTGCGAGCGCCGCCCTACAAGTGCAGTGAAAGATGTCAAAGGATGTTATGCTCTCCAACTTAAGCTCTTTCATTTATTTCAGAAGAAGAAAACAAATTCTCTATACTCGTAGTAAATAAGACAATTTTATTTAGGCTTTTTACATCCAAAATTGACTATATAATAATATTTTTGTTATTATTTCTATTATGAACTTTACTTAAAAAATATGCTAATAAAACACTTGCGGAATAATTTGAAAGGATCTTTTCGGGGGGAAACAACCTTGACAGTCGGCTTGGTTGGCCGTGCCAAGGTGCTTCCTGCCGTTGACGGTTCACGGCAGGTATCTACCGACAGCGGCCATCCGACTTCCTCGTCTCCGATAAGACTATCGCTTCCCTTTGCAACGCCAAGGATACGTTACAACTACTATTCAACTATCGGATGTACTTGGTTGGTTGGCTTGGCCGTGGTTTGCGGCCGGTGAGGGTTTGATTTTAGCGCTGAGCAAGAATTTTACTTATTTTAAATTATTTTTTGAATAATAAATTCATACTTATCAAAAACATATACGTAGCCTAAATCCAAAATAGATATAAGTGTTAAATATAATAAAAAAATATCTATAAAATAAACTATTTATTTACATATTAAAGTAATTTTCTTTTTATTACTTATATAACAGCAGCTGACTTTGTTTATATCAAAATTCCAAAATTCCAAGCTATTACGGTTGAAAAGGTTCAACACTGAAAACCGAATAGGGTCCCGACGCCATTCATTAGATGCGGAACCCAAAAAAATAAAAATAGGTAATTTTTTATAGAGAATACAAGCAACAGCTCATTTTAATTAGAGTATTAATCGATGCGCAGGTGTAGCGTAATCGATTACATATATCAAAGTCAGAAAGACAGTGATTTTCATTGCATATAAATTTTTTCGCCACTAAATCAAAAGGAGACAAAGAAACAAATTGGTTTACGACGTCCGAAATGATTTAATTGCATGGCATTTCCTTTTATTTTATTAAATTATTTGCATTGGCCAATAACGTAAATACCTAGTGGCTACAACATTTTATTTCTGATCTTAATTTTAAATATGGTTAGATGTATTGTACCTAATAGTATATTACAACAATGTGTATTATTGCAACTTTTTTATAAGAAAAAGGGAGAAGAGGCGTCCTTCTGATACTTGAGACATTGTCAGTCCCACCTAGGGAACTAATCCCTTTATTCTTACGGTGGCAGAGCATGTCATCTTACATATATATATATATGTAAGATGACATGCTCTGCTACACCATTATAATTAATAAAGTATGCTTAGTTTGTGATGTACCCTCTTCTTTTCCCACTTCTTTCTTTCCCTAATTATGATCATAATTAATCCCCTTCCAACTCAATTACCAATTCGATTCAGTATACCGGCAACTCTTCTAATTCATGGATATAAGTGAGTAATCACTCAACATCAGGTCAATCCGCTAGCATCCCAATGTTTGTTCATGAAAGCAAGCAATCAGACTAAATTATTAGAAACGAAATCCAACATTGTTTCCATCGCGTCACCAGGAGACGCGCGTCCGTCCGTCCGAGGTCATTACTACGGAACAAAGCACGTGGGAAACCATACAGTCAAAACAATGGTTCAGATGTGATGGCACGATAGTGGCCGGCCTGCAATGTTACACTATTCGAAGATGGCAACGCGATAAGCGATCGTATTTCCACAGACGACGTAAATATAAATCACGTCGTGAGGGAGGGAGAAATTTTGAAGGTACCTGCATAATTACAACATCGCCCACGCCAGCCATCTATAAAAGATTTAAGATATCACGACCGGTTTATTTTGAGGTGCAAATGGTTGTAATAGAATTTTATAGTTTTACCTACTTAGTGTTAATAATTTGTTTAAATTAGATAGCAGCGATAATTTAAATCGACTTAATATTTGTATTAGTAAAAGTATTTTGTCTTTGAATTTAATCAATAAAAAATCAATTCAGAAATATTACGAGAAAAAAAGCTTGCTTGTGGAACTCTAAGCCATATAGTCCTTATAAACTTAAAATTAACTAAGGTTTAACTGAAGGAGAAACAAATGCTAGATTACCAATAAATACCTTACAATGATTTTTCGTAATGCAAATGCTCATTTGCAACATCGCGACAGCCTGTACATACAAACGTCTGACGCATCCGATTGTAATCCGTTAAGGTAAAAATCTTGTTTCTCTTGCATATTCAGTTTCCTTATTCACTTAAAGTAATATTTCCTCTATAATTTACAATGTCCATAAACGTTTCCCATTCAAATTCATAACTCATATCGGGCACAATTTCGAAACACAAGCTACCGCTATTCATAAATCAATTGGACTATCAATGATATTTGTCTCCTTCGGGCGATAAGGCAGCAAACAAAGCGTTTTCGATAGAGTGGGCTCCGTTAGTGCCAACGGGATTGCTCCGGTCTCTGGTGTCACTATCTTCAGATCGTTTTGTCGCACCATGCATCTGAACGTGACGTACGTAAAAGTTTTAATTGGCGTAATTATGTAAGGGAATTTATGGTTGGCGTTACAATGCCCATTGTCTCGGCCCCTCCCACGGTTTGGGACGCGTATCTCGCCGCCGCTTTATCTAGATCCCCGCGGGTCACGACCTTGCCGCCGCATGACCTTTCGTCCACATCTCACTTCCGACTGACAGGTGTCGCAGCCTGCACGTCATTTCCGCCTTTCTGGTAACGCCTATCAGACCTTCGAAGCTATCCATAAATTTCGCTTAAAGTTAGTCTAGCACTAATCTTCAAAGTTGTCAACATTAGCACCCTATCGCAGTAGACTGCCACGAGCATCCTTTGTTTGCATAATTAAATCGTTAACAAGTTCAAAATGCTTATTCATATAAAAGTTTTTAGCTGACCATTTAATTTTTCCCACCAAAACCGGCAACCTGCGAAGTTGTTTAAGACAAATTACATTACATAAATGTAATCGTAGCATGTAACAGGTAACAAAGGATAATTTACAGGTCGACGGGCCCCCTCAACCCAAGCCACGTGGAAATTTGTTATTTATAAAAACAATCACCCAGACAGTCTTGACCTTGGTGACAATCGTCCTCCAATGCTCCGTTCCCAGAATAGATGACGGAATCATGTGTCGAACCAAAGCCCTCTCACCTCGCCTAATCTCGCCTTGCCCGCTCCATCTCCATGCTCACAATAAACCTCTGTATTTACGGAACATTGTCGGCCGAGATGTTGCCTCTGATACACCACCTACCATTGTCGACGAATCGGCTCCAAGCATTATCGTTTCTCTCCTAATCGGATCTTGTCGCTAACTTGATGGAGCAGATTCTCTTCATTCAAACAAATTTGAGATCTATCTCAAAGCGCTCAGCGCCTTGTTCGATAGCAGAAAATTATTAGCGTTGTCATGTGTGACACAAGGATTTGTCTGCAGCGTTTAGAAATAAACGAGATACTGATTGTGTTATATAAGTTGACGGTTTTAGATTCAGAATAATGTTTGTCATTCTGACAAAAAGGCGTTTGTTTGAATTAATATTTGCATCAAACATTGATGGTTTAGTTTCTATTTGTCGTACAATAAGTTAAGATTTAAGTAAAGCGATACCAAATCTCTATAAATAAAATGAAGTATAGTAATACTTAATACGAATACATGTAATCCAATCTACACTAAAACGAAATAGTGGCAAGTTATCTAAGCTATCTAACAGTAAAGGCTGTATGATGAGCCGTAAAAAATAAAGATCTAACTGGGCGACGTCTCGAACAAGATCTCGGCAGATGTTATCGTGGCGTCTGATAAACAAAAGTGGATAAACAAGCGCGTCGCTAGAGAGTCTGAACACGTCCGGAGCCCCGGCGTCGCTCCTAATACGGCTGATGTAAAAACCATCGGATAATATCGTCCGCGGCTTTGTGAGGCACGTACGCATATCCTTCCTTTTGTCGTTACGCCGTGTCCCGGCCCGCGGAGCCATCCTGGGAACAGGGGGACACACCAATTTTTATACGCATATCGTCTGAAGCTTCATGTCATAACTTTTCTACTAATGCAAACACTCACAACATCAGCAACGACAGAGTCTACTGACCACTTTCAACGAGTACCGAATTTGAATCGTAGTAAGTTTATCGCCACCCAGCTGCTAGTTGCAGTAAGATTATTAAAACCTACGGTCAAGCAAATGCGGAATTCGCTTAATTTTTACTAAATAAAAAGCAATTCTTTAGGAGATCAGAATAAAACCAATGTCTGCATTCTAATGTTGTTTTAATACGCAACTCGCTTTCCAAAGTTTGTATACAGAAAGATATTTAAAATAATTTTGACCTATTCTACCAACTTGACATTTCGTATTTACATTTGTAAATGATTCGTAAATATGTCCATCGCATACTCTATGCATCCAACATGGCGGTCGCGTAAGTCGTGAATGAATGCCCGCTTTTTCTTGATTGTGTCGATCTGTCGCTGCCAAGGATCACTCACAGCCTGTATCGGATCATTCGATCTGCTGCACAAAGAAACGTTCTCGAAGAATGGGAGCCAATTATTCACAATCGTATAGAATATTTTGGATGACCTAAGATATTTCTGTTTACTTCTTCAATGGATGGACACCTGAGAGCTTTTTCTGCGTATGCTAAAGAGTTGGTGGCTGTGACCCCAGATATTGAGATTGACGCTGAGGCCATTGCTTGGCATACTTTTCATCTCATCTTAGAGATAAATAAGATGATAGAAAAATTGCATTGAGAGATAGATAATACTTTTTGTGGCATAGTTTTTAGGAATATAAACAAATATTACACCATAGAAATTATATTATATACATAGTTGCGTTTTGTTCACAGGTGATTTTGTTAATCAAAAACCTGGAACACAACTCCCTTGTGTAGATTCTATGTGTTTTTTTTCAACTATTAAATGATAGTTATGCAGCCTATTTAATTTCCACACCTCATGATTCTGTAGAATATTTGTCTATAAAATTAATTTTATCTTAAGGAATTTTCATAGCATGTTCTATATACGGGATAGTACAGATGATCGTGAAGTAGCGGAAAAAAGCAAAAACCGGTTTTGGATACGCGAGAACTGAAGACGCTAAAAGCATCCTAAAAAGGTCGATGATGACATAACTAATTCGCCATTAACATTTAACCTCTTATAGGTAATTTATGAGCCCTATAAAAACACACCAAACGTGACTTTTCGACAACTGTCAGACAATAGGATGACAACCGGATGCGCATAGTATTAAAATTAATATATGCAAAGAAAATGTGCAACAAGTGGAGCGTGTAAGCGAGCGCGATTGATAAGCTAATTGCGAGTAAATCTTGACAAAACAAATGCAGATAGGATCGGCGTTCGCACTTGCTAACGAGCGGTATCTGAGATCTATTCAAATCGCCCGATCCTATAAATATTAATATGAAGCATTGAGCTGCATTACGTATTCACGAATTTGTTTAATGGAAACGCTCGATTGTTGTCTTGTTTTTATTGTCAGGAGCATGTTCGGTGCGGCGTGATTTGCCTCGGGTCATGTGAACCTCGTGTTACAGGGTGTACTTTTGGAGTTCAGATGCATTTTATCGAAATAAACCCAGCCTAAGCCCTAATACCTAATAGCGTGCCATAATGCCGAATGGAAATTTAAGTTATTTCTAGTTGACAGTATAATGATGTCAGCACCGTTCTAAGACGGTTGAACACTTATTAGGCGTCGATAAAGCTGTTAAAATATATGGAAAACGCTCAAACGAGGTGGCACACAAGGCGCGCGGGGCCTGGCGCGGAATAGAGACGTTTTAGGTGTCGGCGATTACGTAATGCGAATTCAATTGGTAGATAGGAGGCATTGTTCCACGGTATTCCAGATAGGTGGCGCGTGGGCGCGGGCCCGATCACCTTGGGCCGCTCGCCGCGCCGATCGAAGCGCGCCTGGGACCGCACCAACTCACGGCTCCCAACTCCAACGGCTCCGACGCACGCGGAGCATCCTGTACTACTACGCCGTACGAGTATTTGTTTTAGTAATGAACATACCGAGTTTTAAATAATAAAATTTATTCATAAGCCGGCACTTACCATATTTGAGTGTGCGGCCCGTCCATATGTATGAGTGGTTAAGATATTCTTATTTATGGGTCTATGTCAAGGTCGCCGGCGGCGGTTAAGCCGAGTCTCATCACTTTGCATAATATCAAATTATTTATTCGCCGCGCGCCAAAACTGTCTGGCGGTGCGTTCAATTTGTAATTCAAATAAATTCCACGCGTTATTCTCGCGCCGTCATAATTGTAACGTGTGAGATTTTTTTAGCTCTTGTCTGAATGGCGCTTGCGGGCGAACGGAAGCTCAATTATTGTATCGGCTAAATAGAGACTAGGACCATTTCTGCTCAGCCTAGATAGCACATGATCATATATTTAGGAGGACAATCAAGCGATATAAACGACCTCTTCTAAAGGCTCTATCGACCGGAACAACCTCAATAAACACTTCAAACCAGAATTATTTTAATTGACGTTCTAAGCAAACCGGAAGGTTGATGAAACGAAAGAGCCAATTATTCAATTACTATTTTTTCAACGACTATTAAATTTGGCCTATAAATATTTCAATGTCTGCCAGATTGATATAAATATACATACGTAATAAGGTTATTGCGGAAATCGTGATGTTATAGTTGTGTAAACTCAACGCAGTTTTTTGCCACCTTTTTTTACACAGACGATGATATTGACCTTAATAAAAATGTGTATCGTTAGTCATATGTAGCCCATATGAGAATTGAAAAAGATTGAGCGTTTTTAAAATTTTGGATGTTTCAATTAAATTAAATAAGTATACTAATTAGGCAGTAATATTTTGATGGGGCAGTATCTTCGGGATATAAAATTATCAATTTTAATAGTATACTCTATGTAATATATTATCATTAGTTAGAGTCCAAGATCGTGGTTTATGTTTTTTTTATGAGATACAGGTTATAAAACGATTTGCTGGCACATTGCCAGCCTTGGAGAGAATAAGTCTTATTAGATATCTAGGCCGTATTCGTGACATAGTGCTAGGTGCCAAATCTTTGTTTTGTTTTCTCTGTTTTCATTAACCGAGTAATATGTAAAGACCCGAAGGGCATCGTTCATTGGAGCAGCTCAGTATTCAGTTTCCGCTGCCATGCATAATCAGCGGGCACTGGTTGCGGTAGGTCCGGTCGGATTCGTTTATCCCCATAATTTATGGGTTGCCAATGCGCCCCAGCGCCCTCTCAAAAGCGCACAGTCTCTACGCGTATTCTAGCTGCGATCACACCTCTAATATGACAGTTGTTCTCAGAACCATGTTTGTGAAATATCCCAATTATTTTGTGGGCAGCCATAGCGTCCCATACATCATCACCTATCGATGTTGGTGCCCATGAGCATTGCTACTTTTTTATGGAAAAAAATTGAAAAACGAGCAAAAGGTTCATCTGATGTTTAGTAATCCCGTCCCGCCCATAGACATACAGTATCCGAGGGATTTGATACTTTGATGAATGAAGATTGAAGATTTGATGAACCGGTCATTTGATAGAAATGGTGTGGAAATAATTAAGAGATAACTTCGCTGACAAAAATAAAATGTTGCTGTATAGCTCATTTTCAACGACGTTTCGAATTTATTTTTAACATTTCCAACATTTTACATAAATGTCTTCAACTAAACTGCAAGACTGGCTATAAATTCTATTTGCTTTTCGATATATTGTAACTCTATGTCTGTTTTTGACAACCTTAGTTCATATTATCAATAAACTTTATTTTAATGATTTCAATATTACTTGAAGGACAATGGCCTATAAACATGAGGACATAGGTTGGCATCCCGTGGGATGTCCAGTCCTTTTCTTTTGTTTCTTACATAAAGAAGGGCAATACGCGTTGGTCTCCAGATTTCTTGATATGTAAATCAATGTTAACCCTTGCGTAGTGATCGAGCGTTATGATCCCGCGCAATACATGATGACTCTTTCAGGATCTCTTCTTTATTTTCAAAGGCTCTTTCATGCTCTCTTCCTCTACATAGCTCCCGATTATGTTGCTCAATGCATATATATTTGAAAGTACTCATGTAAATATTTGATTGAGTTGCTCGTTATATTTTTATATATCGTTTTAGAAGTAGTTTTGCAATATTCTTAATTTATTAATCTCGTAACTTTTAAACGCATGTCATATCGCCATAAAATAACATTACACGAATAAATGCTGTCAGTGTCATCATTGCAAAATAACGATTTATTATAATTGAGCAATCCTAAAGTTCGAAGTCACAAGATTTACATTCTCATAAATCCATCAACCGTTGTTGATTAACAATTTTAGTAAAATTTTTGACTTAATCACACCGGTTAGTTTCATATGTTTGTTGAGATTTTTAAGAAGTTTTATATTTGGATGATAATTGTCATAAAATACAATATTTTTACTTACAAATATAATCCAAATTGTGTTATAAATTTAATGCTACTTAAATTAATCCTATCTAAAAGGTAAGTTAATGTCTGAGTCATCATTACGAGTTATAAGTTAACTTGATATGGTTTTTAGTTATTAAAACTATTGAAAAGTTATTGTCTCAAAATTTCGGCAAAAGTTGCGCAGTTACATCAGCAGGACACCCTACTTATTTGTCCTTTCTGATGTATTTTTCTGAGATTAGGTCTGCTTTGTTACGGAGGCAAATGAATGAGACGAGCAATTCTGGTGGTAATAATAAACGCACTTACACTAAACCATTTCAAATGATATATGAGTATAAAACCTATGAGACGACAGAACTGTTCAAGTTTTGGCGGTAGTTGACTCCTA
This sequence comes from Graphium androcles, assembly GCA_018247855.1. Taxonomy (NCBI): domain Eukaryota; kingdom Metazoa; phylum Arthropoda; class Insecta; order Lepidoptera; family Papilionidae; genus Graphium; species Graphium androcles. Next base: position 11,036 of record DWHK01001237.1, read on the forward strand.
TGTCCACTGGTAGCTGCTAAACAGAGTCTAGTAGCAAAGGAATGAAGGAAAGTGCAATGTAAGAACATAATGTTTATTGCCATCTAAACGCAAGAAAAAGAAATTGCCTTCATTACTAATGCCGCTAGTTTTGACATCAGGTATACAAGACTTATAATAAGGTTTGAGACAAAAACTATAAAAACCAATTGGTTAAATCATTTTATTTAGTTTCTTCTATTGTATTATGTTATAAATTTATCTAAGCCGTTATAGTTTTTCTTCAAAGTTCATTACATGGACTACCATCATGAATTTTACACATTTTTCTAGCCAGCCGTTAGAGGGGGAGGGAGGGGAGCGCTTTAACATAAAAGTGTGCTTTTAATTTAAATATCTCGTAAAAAGATCAAAGTCTCTAAGACTTTGATCTTTTTACGAGATATTTATATAACCTTTGACTGATTTTAAAATACCTATCTATTGATATACCACACTACCCTACAG
>DWHK01001238.1:0-11520 GCA_018247855.1 Graphium androcles
GTCCAAATTTCATCTCAAATATGCATGTATCAAACCTGTCGCTTCATACTAATACAACTATTTATTGTTTGAGCTGAAGGCTAATACTGTTTATTTTTTTTACTTCAAAGAAAATCCACAATCCGTCTTTTCAATTTATATAGTAACTTATAAAATTGCTTATCTATTTTCCATGTTTATTCTCAGTTCTTGTCATTACTTTGTCAAGTATTAACAATATCCTTTTTAGATATATGATAGCTTAAAATTTTTGGCATCATTCATCAATCTGCCAGAACCTTGAGAATACCCACATTGCCGCCATAGAATACAGTTGCTACGTTCCATATCCTTAACCTCAAAATTAAACTTCAAAACCTACCTACGTTAACGTCAATTTATTTTGTCTAATAATAAAGATTTAAAGGTATATTTAATTTCAATACTTAATAAAAATTTACCACAATTTATATATACATACGTACTACAACACTTTCTATATATAAAATATATATAAGCTAATATTGTACTAAAGGTAACTCAAAACAATTTCAAATACTGTACTCAAGATAATAACTCTGGGACCTCGGCCCTAAAAGCTTTGTCATACGTAGGACTTTATCAATGCTTACAAATTAAGCAATAAAGATTTATCTGGGCTGTCTTAACGCCATTTTGATTAATAGATCGAAATTGCCTACTACGTCATCTAATAATTAATCACACGATAACTACTACATAAAAATATATTTTGCAGTGGCAAAATTCAATCCTTTTAAAAGTCATTAGAAACTCTTTCAGATCTACAACACTTCATTTCATTATTTTAGTTTCTCAATAATCACGTTACGATATACGTTTGAACGTCACTTACTTAAACTTCTATTGTGTGTCAATAACTTAAATGTGAATTAATTTTCTAACTTACCGCCCTTATTACAATACAAGGTCAACGCCCGCAATTTAAAAAATAAGTAGAGAAATACAAACAACGTTTATTTTCAACACGCCTTTGTATTGTTAATTCTTCATGCGTATCATAGTAAATTTCACTTTTTAATTTAGTTAAATTTCTAATCACTTGTTTTTGGGCTTCCTGTTTAACATAACATCGAAAAACCTACCAATAAACTCTCTAATCTATGTACTTAACCTTACTTGTTAGAATATATAGCTAATTATTATTCGGTTGACGTATTTCTCGAACTTCTGTTGCCTTTTAATGTACAGGATCCTGTTTTAGTATAATTTCAATGTTATTTTCCATCTTATATAACATATTCAAGAATATGACTATCAAATAATTATTATTTTCTATGGAAACCATACGGTCATTGAAGCCCTTTTCGTTCGTATAACACCTGAACAGATGTTTTTATGTTACATAATTAATTCAATATTCTTATGGTCTATGTCATTCACCGCTGTCGGGTTATCAGTCCAATTTTGATATATGGCGAGGCGACATCGGGGCCAATTAGTACAGTTACTTAACGGCTTCAGAACCAGTTTCTTATTTTGGATTAGACTATTAACCCGATACATTCTGAAGAACACGTGATCTTGATTGAACGCTTAACGATGTAATAGAATTCGCAAAAATTTCTAATGGGCCCCTGGGCAACATATCTCAATCTTGTTCTTCGACATTCAAATATTTTAATTTTGATAATTTCTTTCACAAACTCCTTGCTGTAGTAATGATGAGCAGCAGGGAATGGGAATGTACGGCAACGATGAATTATTTTTATATTAATTATATCAATTGAGCAAAAAAACTGGATTCGATTCCCTCGAGGTTAGTAAGGTAATAACCACAAAAGTCCCAAACATCATTAGTGGTAACCATATAATATCAGAAGCCGCAGCCGTTTCTGCAAAATCGAACACAAGTCCTACAATCGTTGCCCTTGCGAACTGGACCAAGTATTTAAAATCGTAGCGTCCTAACCCGTCGGCCTCGAACTGCATTTGACCTTACAAAGGATACACTAGGCGCTGTTAAAACGTGAACGTTTCTGAAGTACGAACGCAAGAACGCGCGTAGTCTAATCTAGTAGAAAACGAAGCTAATGATCCCTCGGTCATTATTCCAATCAATCATAATAACGTTGTGAAATGACGGGCGGAAGTGCACAGACATGTTGTTAGCATTAAAATTCGATGTTTCGTCATCTTTTTTCAAGATTAAATAACGTAGAAATACATAAATGTGTACTGGGTGAAACAGTTAGAACAAAAACCTATTAGCCGATTAAGCAATATTCAAAAGAGTGCAAAGAACTAAACTAAGAATCTTGCAACGCGACAAAATCTAAAAAGTTGCTATTGTGCTTGCAGACATTTAATTTTTCTCAATCAACCACTTGCCATCTCGTAAACATTAAAATATTTTCATATTACGAGTCATGTGTGATGTTAAATGATATCATCGATGTTATGCAGAGCGTTACACAAACTGTGGATTTTAATAACATTCGGATGCGGGTCAGCGGTGACCAGTAAACCGGGGGCCCCGACCGCAACACTATTGTTCCTTCATTCAGCTCCAGCGTCAAACAAGCAAATACGCTAACGAACAGCTCGTTAGTGTCCATTAACAGCAAAACAAAGATATATAGTTACGAAGAATCGTAGCATTTCTTTCAAGCTGTTTCTAAACGTTCAATTGCGAACAGATATTGAGCAATATCACACCGTATCAAGCATCGAAAGTGGCCGACTGACACGAGTATTTGTAACGGATCAAAAATTTCTTACGACACGGAACCATTTAGGGCGTTAGTGAAACGTAATTGATAATTTCAGGTTTAACGTTTAACCGTTCGTTGATAACAATGCGTTACCTAACGCACTAACGAAAGAAATCAGTACATTTTGATCCTATCGTTCGGTAAGCAAGTTTGAAATTACTAATTAGTTATACGCCTTCATGAAATTTCGTTTTGGTTTGTTAATTTAATAGTCTACATACAGTTTGATAACTGAGCGAGAAGATAAATGTATCAACACTTGCTTATTAAAGTACAGTGGAAGGCAATCGATTAAACCGCCTAATTGCTTTCAAGTTGGGTAACAGAACGTAACAGAGTCAAACGCCCTATAAAATCGTAATATTGTTATATGTTAATGATCACTTTCGCTGCACCGCACTCGATGAGTCTGAACCAGTATTGGCGTGCATTTTAAGATAAAGAGTTGAGATGAGCCAATACGAAACGTTACATAATATAGCTTTAATATATTTCAAAAATAATCAAAATGCTAACCCACTTATATCGCTCTGAATTTAAAATTGAAATTACGGATATTTTGAAAGGGAAAACATTGCGTAGAACGTTGATACTTTTTTTTATTAATGCAAATTAAATCGAGAGTCGGTTTATTTTCTTTTTTTTATTTATTACGCTTTTGTTCATATTCACGACCAAGGGAAGAGAAAAGAATGTCTAAAGGAATAGTAACGGCCTTAAAAAAATAAATTTATAAAATCTACATTAATGCAATGAAACCATGGACAAGAACTAGTTCTTTCTATAGATAGCTATCTAAGATTCCTTTTATTATTTCATGATAAGTGTCAATTTATTCACTTTTATAATTCAGTCATGTCGCACTCGAATGACTTGTATAAACTTAGAATTGATTCTGTGAAGCGTGAAAATAAATTTCCAGCGTATCCTAACATTAACATTGTATATGGGCAAACGTGACAAGCCACTAAGCCAGATTTCTAAAGCCTTCGTTTAAATGTGCGTTTAAAAAAATGCCCAGGCGTACATCCGACGTCTTAACTTAGTGTTGTCGCCATCAGTGTTACCAGTTTACGTACGATGTATAATTTAAAACTTTCTCTAAAGAGACGACCGCTCCAACTCCGGCCGCCTCTATTGATCAGATTTCCCTTTCCTATAAGCATTGACTATAGATTTATTAGTATAGTTATCTAGTATTATTGAGAAAATGGAACAAAGAATTTATTACATGCCAACAATGAGCAAATCAAGCGAATGAATAAATGAATAGGTAGATGGTTTAACCATTGATTAACCGACATAACAGCATCAATAGATATTTGTTAACAGATATTAATTAAGTCGATTCTGAAATGATATATCCGTTTCCATATACACACATACTTGTCATTGTCCTTACTTATTTCGACATAAAAAAAATCACCGGACGCAGCATCCCACGGAAATTATCTCGCGATTGAAGCAACAGCCTTATTCACAATATCCATGAGTCATCTATAACGGTATATCCAAAGGAACGAAAAAGAATACGTGCTGACGAAAGTTTCGCAAATAAAAATCGACTACGTATTTCATCAATGTCTTTAGATTCGCCGGTAAGATCTGTTCCTAATATAAAAGCCAGTTTAATGATTATTTTCTAACTATAAAATGTTATTACCAGTTTAATCAAACATTAACAATCTTGTCTTGTATGTACAATGATATGTATAACGTAAATCGAACAAATCTTTTATTTATAAAAACAAATAAATGGTTTTAAAGACTTCTAGAACCAGGCGTATCACAAGGAACACAGTTAAGACCCATATTTTTGAAGGCTTTAATTCGTAGATTGGTTATGAAATAGCGAAACTAGAGCGCACAAGAAACTTTAGCTCTTACATTGAGTTCGAAGTCCCACATTTCTTTTTTTGTTTCGTTGGATATTTAGAGCGTCCGACTTTGTAGCGATCACGAATTCCAAAAAAATAATAATAAAGGGATCTCTATAAAATCATCGGAGTAAAAAATTTAGAAAGTATACGACTGTACGGCGGTTGATTTTTTCACTTGTGTTACGATAAGGTGATGATTTATGCAGGCCATGCAGATATATCGTGCCTCCTTCTCCCAAGACTACGCATCGATCCTAGGTCAAGTGTGTAATAACCGTGGCTTCGAACTGGCTACTTCTTTAATGTCATCGAACTCAAAGAATTGACACATAACTATGATAAACATTCTCCAGACCTCTATCTAATCAAGGTTTATAAGGATGGCTAATAAATACCTATTGTAACTAATGAATTACATTAAATACTTAATAAAATTTGAATAACTTTACAACATATAAATATCGCTTGATATATTGAAAATAACGTTTTTGTCATTACAGTTCTTTATATGTTTTTATCAGATGCATTGAGACTTTGAAATTCAATTTCCAAAAGGCATCAAGTAATAAATTAAGATAGATAAATTATTTTTCAGCCAAGTTAAGATTGAATGACCTGGTGTGTCAATAATTTCCTAATGGACATAGTCAGCCCACGCCTATTGTGCAAGTATATTAATTAACTTCAACGTTTTAGCATTTATGTAACGTTTATCATTTATTAAAAATAATTTCTTTTAAACAAACAAGTAACAGAAATTTTCAATATAGTAAACTGACACTTATTTGTAGGTCTTTTACAAGTGACATAAATCCTGCCCAATGGGTACCTTTTAAAGGTTTTCTTTCAACAAACGAATTGACAATCACTTGATTCTTAATGAGCACAACCTTACATATCTATCTTGTTTAAGAGTTTGCATGTAGCATTGCCAATCTTAAAAAGCATTAATCTCCAATATCCCAATAAACCAACGAAATGGTAAAATATAAACAGGTCCTTACAACATAAGCCGTAGTGAATATATGCTTAAGATGACTCGCATAATATTGTCTTTAAACGCCCTCATAACTTGTCCCTTCCAATATTATATCTAATTTATATAGAAAGTTGCATTAAGATGCAAGAACACGATACAATAACAACTTTACTGCATTATAGTTATCTGTTGCCTAATTTATTGTACTTTCTCCAGTATCTGTTATTCTATTTGAAAAAGTGCACTCCGTGATTTATTATTAACATATTTTTAACTGACACGGTAATTTATAAACAGTGTCATACGTACACAATACTTGAATATCCATGTAGCGAATAATATTTTCAAAGTGGCATATTGATGCTAAGCATATTTTATAGCATAACTAGTATTCGTCTGCGGTTGTGCTCGTAGTTTTAAGAGTTCTATTTTTTAAACGGTAAAATAGATATTCGTACGAAATCTACACCTAAAACAAAGTTTTTTTTTTATTATATTATTATACAATATGCATATACAAGATTTTAAGTTAAATCTACACCAATCAATTTGCACCGCCCAAAAAAATTGTTTTGACCTCCTTTTCTGTTAGAGAGACGGCTTATATTTTTTTTTTATATTTCTTCTTTGTACAGACGTCGGTAAGGAACAATTTTATCATATGTATAAATTAGACATAAGTTATAGTTACCGTTGTCTAAAATCTGACAGTTAGTCAAGTTATGATACCAACATATTATTTGACGGACTCACTGGACGGTTCGATATACGAAGACGAAAAAAAATTTTAATAAAGTATATCTTAATATGAAATCTAAAATAGATTTGTTCGTTTCTTCGCACATCGTTGACACAATCTGTAATTAAAATATGTTCATACAATTAAAATTATAACGTCTAATCAGATTCAACCTAATTTTATTAAAATCTTAATGAAATTTGTTTATACAAATACAGTTAGTGTGTATACTAAATATAAAGCTGAGGAGCATGTTTGTTCATGTTTTTGTTTTGTCACGATAATCTTTAGAACTAGTCTAGTAATATAATCTCCAGAATCGAATAATCTCTAGAGCTAGTCTGCTTTGATAAATTCTTTTCTTTAATTTTTGATAACTCAAGCTTTAGGAACGCTACTCCTTCAAGGAGCTAAGGATTTTTTTTTTTTATAGGAAAGGTTGGCAAGCAAGCAGACGGTTCACCAGATGTTAAGTGATCCCGTCGCCCATGGACACACATCACATCCGAAAACTTGCTTGTACGTTGCCAGCCTTGGAAATTGAATAAAACAGTTTAAAGGGTAGGATGACTTAGGATTACATAAGGATTTCGTGGGGAAAGATGTGGGAAGAGAAGAGGATAGGAATGGCCATCCGACAACCCTATGAGCTATGCATGCTTTATTTTATGCTGCCTCTGTGAAGGGCGGTGGTACTTCCCCGGGCGAGCACGACCGTACACTGCATCAAAATATGTATGAACGGTGTTATACTCTACCACCTAATAATATGAGATTGCTTACTAACTTTATTATTAATAGTGACTGTATATGAAAAATAACATGATTAAAGTGGTCGATTTATGTTCCTAATATCTATTCGGTAACATCAAAGTCCATCACGATAAGCTTGTATCACGCATACTGAATAGGGTGTAATAATAAATCAGAGGACGATTAAGTTGTTATATTAATTTTAATATAAAAGAGGTATATCTAATATACAGATCCAGTTTACAAATCACCGGTGTTATTTATTAAAACAAGTTCTATCCTCATTCAATACTAATAGAAAGAGAATGATGAAGATAGGTATCGATAGAGAAAAATAGATTCCCATGGATATAGATAGGAGCTTAGTAGTAGTAACTTGTATAAATTGTTACGTTTCTCTTCGAATTACTCTGGTATACAGGAATTTGATTTTATACAGATTTTAATTCACTTATGGAAGCAAGAAACATTTTTAACGAAATATTTGTACATTGACATACTTACTTACATACTGACAACATAATTTGGATATCTTAGCCACGCAAAAAGTAAAAAAAAACGCCTTAATGCCTACAACCCCCATTAAAGCAGTTGAATTTGGTAAAGACTAATAAAAGAATACACTTTCCGTTGGCAGCAGACTAGACAAGCCTGTCCTGTGGTAGCCAGTTACGATTATCATGGGTTTCATATTTTTTGGTCGAAAACATAAAGAAAGTAATCTCTAACAATATTTAAACAGTAACAAAAAGAATATAGTTTAAAAAGTCTATTCTCCTTTACTCAGACAAGACGGAAAGGTGAATTAAAATAGAACTTTTTGCAGCACGAAAAATAAACTGAGTTTTCGGAGGATTTATAGCATCCGACACTAACTTCCAATACGTCATAACTTTTAAGCAAAACATCGCATAAATACCATATGGCGTCGGAGAAATCTAAAATCGTTTCTCGCAGCTTGTTTGCTCTTCAAGCTGTTATTAGGCGGCATCTTGTTAACATTCCCTTTCCTGCTCAGGCTTTAAATTAAAAGGGAATCGTCGATGACCAGCAAACACCTCAACCGCAACTTGCGGCTATTAACAATTCCGGTATAGAAAATATTTTACTTCCACCTTCTTATTAAACTCGCTTTCGGCCCTTTCTGTTATAACTTCAAGAGTCGCCGTCGAATTTGTGTGGATAAGACATTTACCGTCGAACGCCCGGGTTGACTTAAGATATCGTTCGTCTGTATAACAAAATAACTATTTAAATATATGTATATTGAATGCTTTATTTCTATATAAATTGACTCCAGGGATATGAGCATAATTTTAAATAAAAGGAAAAGATAATTTTGGCAATGTTATAATATTCTTGTGAGGAACCTGAAGTAATATATCGTTGTCAAAAAAAAACACCCAGCCAACGAAACAATAAATACTTTACTACATTTATTTCGTGGTGCCTAAAACTGAAAATGCTTGGTATTAAAACTATATACATAACAAACAAACACTATAACACAAAAGGTGTATATTTAAATTTCATCAAATTGTTTTACAAGACTTAAATAAAAAAAACTTACTTGAATAATAACTACGCTGTATAACTTGAAATTAGAATGAACTCGAATATAACACAATAGTGTAGGACAAATTAAAGGTATATTAAAAATTAACATTCAATAAAAACAAATAATTTCATTACTAAGACGTTAAAAAAATGTAATCTTGCACGATTTATAAGGAATAGTCTTATTAGGGTCGAAATTAATTAAATTGTAATTATTCGTCTATATTTAAACATATTTAAAAGTAAACAAACTACAAAACAAATCTCATACACCTTACGCGCAACACTCTCATATAATAATCTAAAGTCACTCAACAGATATAACAATATACAAGCTGTAAATTAAAAGAAGAATTTTAATGTCATCCATTTTTGAGCTGTGGTCCAAATTTCAAGTATCTAGTTCATTGGAAAGTTAGTTGAAAATCAATTAAAAAATTCAACCCAGAGAGACATACAGGGAAGCGAGCTAATAAAAACAGGTAACATGGTAATTAAAATACATCAATTTTCGCAGCAAACTATCGGGTATATCCATAATACTATCGTCGATGTTATTTTTTACTCGCCAGTTAGCCCCATATTCGTGAGGCATCGTTACCTCGGGCTGAGCGTCCAAGGCGCACAATTACGTAATTACGTGTTAGGAGATCTGTTTTTATCACGTTCACCCTTGTCTATGGGATAATAATTTGAGCCGTTGTTTTGTTCGTGTCGATTTTTAGCTCGTAACTAGGGAATTTTATTGCCATATGGCATTACGTAATGTGAAGATAATGTCAGCGCAACTATTCCGCGTTCGTGCGATAATTTCGTTTGAAATTGTCTCAAGCTGTGTTACTATTGAAGTATTATAAATGTATATTTATGTTATGAATTGCTGATTATTAGGCTATTAAATCTAAATAGAATTTTATTCTCAACTAAGCTTTACTGAGCAGTATATAAGTTAATGTCAATTCAATGTCTTTTTTCAATTGTCCAAAAACGTCACAGCTTAATAACAATAGAAATCTTAATAGAAGGGTTAAAAAGAAACAATTACTAGTTATATTAAAAATTATAATTATTTTACATAAATTATTTTAAGTTAGAAGCTAAATTGCTAGTAAAGCTCTCCTTAATATAGCTTACAAATGTATTTCCAATATATTATTATGTATATTTTTAATATATACGTCCTTCAACAACAGTACAACAGATTGTCAGGGTTTTGCATATAATCCTTTTTTACGACAGAAAAACACGTGAAATCGAATTTTTGGAATTCGAGATTCGGAAACAAATAACGATATTTATAGCTCATCTGATTTTATACTTAAAAAAAACCTCTCTCAAATACTTTCATCTTGTATACGTGATATAAAAACTGCCGGTATAACAACAAATCTAACATTGAAAGGAGAACTCTGAATTCTGCGTTTTTATTAATAAAAGTTATGGTAAACACTTAAATATAGAACGATTGGAATTTTTGAAAAATTGTATAAATATTGAAACATATCATTGTAGCTTTAGAAGCTAAGCTTCACACAATGATCGTGACTTAAACGAGAGAAGCTGTAAAGTGCATTTTCACGATAACTCTAAAAATACTGATATCACAATAAACATCGAGTAACATATAAAACAAATGTTCAAATATGAACAATTCTAAACGATACGATCACTAAAATTGTGTTTTTATTGGTAAACCTTTAAGAGTTGTCGTAAAACATTCGATGGGATAAAATACTGCAGCTTAATCTGTGGTTTAGGATAATTCGGATGCCATATGGCGGTAACAATAGGGCAGGGTCAATAACATGTGTAAGCATACCGTCAGCGGGACGTCCTACTTGCCTGCGATGACCCAACACCGCACAGGTACATGCTAAAGAGTTGATACAACTTGTTATATTTACCAAATAATATTTTCACAAAAAATTACATGCTGACTTAAAACTATCGTCGTGTAGGTTTTCAGTTGTCTCGATTTTAAAAACAAACTAGCAAAACGATTTTTATTATAATATTATAAGACCAATCTGTATATATATCCTTCTAAATAAAAAATAATTCGTAAACGACAGAGTTTTGAAGTAACAAACAAAAAAAAAACAAATGATTTAAGGATCTCCTTTTGAAGGTGGAACTTTTACAGTAAGTCGTTTTTAAATTTAGAATAGTACTGAATACTGTAAATGACTTGTTTAACTTGAGCTAATACTGCGTCTTAATATTAAACGATAAAATAAAATAAACAATGGAATATTGTTAAATGAAATCTGTTCCAAGACCATGAATGTTGTAAAGGGTTCTAACAATACCAATATGCATACACTTCAAGAAATACTAAGATTTTTATAACAATTTAGTGACAGGGTAGATTAAATAAATATTGTTCGTTGTTTGTTGTCCAGTTGTTTCAGTTTTGTTATAAATAAATATACGCTTATTTTTCAACGGTGAGTTTTGTATACTATTGTAAAAAAAATTCGACTTTATCTTAATATTTGTTGATATATATAACCATTGTAGCGACATTATTATCTCTCAAATCTAATATATTATATCTAACCGCTGGACCAATTTAAAAACAATTTCCGGATTGGTATATTCAGATTATTTGTGACGTTCAGTATAAAACGCTAGTATATAGTTAAAATTAACTGTAATTAAAAATAATGCTTTTATCTATATTTATATTTTGATAACGAAACAAAATATAAAAATATTTTTTTAAGTAAATACGACTCTATTGAATTACTTCCTTCAACCAGCCATTACCGTAGGTCCAAACAAAAAATCAATTTAAACAATATAAATTTAGACCGGACACAGCTAGTGCTTGTAGCACATAAATGACTAACAAGTCACTATCACGAACGCCTACATAAT
>DWHK01001239.1:0-11517 GCA_018247855.1 Graphium androcles
AAAAATGGCTAAAAATGGTAAGTAGGGATTATTTTAAATCCGTTATTTAGGGAAATCATTTTATTTAACCATAAATATTTAGTAATAAAATAAATTGTAACCTATCTTGTTATAAAGTTAAAGTAGGAAGTGAAATTACAACAATCTAGATACATTTAGTAACTCTAGATGTATCTACATTGTAGAATTTTTCTTTAAAAAAGAATAAAATACATCAACAATTTGTATCGATAATCAAAGTCGACGTAAGTAATGCGTGGCGCAACGCATTTTGTCTCGCACACATTAACATCCCGCGCACACTGCTGCATTTAATTTTTGGCATCGCCCTTGTCATTCGGTAGCCTATCTATCAAAATACATCATCTAAGGTTGCACTTGAAAGATGATTTTAAATTTTTATTATTATAAATTTAACAAACTTTTTATATTCGACCGCGTTTGTGACATTTGTTTAATAAACACATATAAAAAAAAACGCACAACGAACGGTAAATACTTAAATAAATGGTAATATCAATGCTGGAAAAATTTTCGGGCTTTCTGTGTCAACTTGATAACGTTAACCTTTACTAGTTGATATGTCGGCTTGGCGCAGACATATCAAGTAGTAAAGGGATCGGCATCGCGTCGCATTATTACGCGTAATCATACAGGCGTCAACTGAACACAGGCGCGTAAGAGTGGTTAGGCGACACTGTGCCTACTTTTAGGACAAATCGCGGTTACGTAGTGTAGCTAACGGCTTACTCTTATTTCTATTTGTTCGCATACATTACGCTGGCTAGGCGTAAGTGTAGGTCTGGCTGGGTCTAGATGTAAGGCGCAGGGGCAGCAGGCGGTAAATACGGCGTCGTCACACGGACGGCGAGATGTAACCGCGGGGACTGAGAGTTAACAATTACATAACTTCTTGTGGTTCAGAAGCTTGTCAAGAGGTGAGGCGATGTGAGGTGTGAGATAAAACTGCCTTTTAATCGCTATTATTAGAAATTATATAGGATTGGAACAAATTGATTAGAATATATGAGTCATTCATAGTATGTGTGTGTTTAAGTCTCTTAAGAACTGATATAATACTTACATTTATTTATTATTATACGACAAGCTAGTAGTTCGCCGCGAACTTGGACCTTGGGATTATTTTGTTTCCCATTTATTTCAATATCTCTTAAACTACTAAACCGATTTTGATGCCCAATGTACTTAAAAATTGTACTAATATTTTTAAGTACATTAGAGCACTGGTTTTAGAGCTATTGCGTTACATACATACATCTACACTACTATTCTAAAGAGGAAAGATTTGTATTTTTGTGTGTGGGTATGTTTGTAATGAATAAACTCAAAACTACTGTGCCGATTTCGAACATTCTTTCACCGTTGGAAAGCTACATTCACCCTGAGTAACATAGACTATATAAATATATAAAAACTATGTCCACCCGTGCGAAGCTGGGACGCGCCGCTAGTGTTGAATACAGATATTTGACGTTGACTTGGACTTTGAATTATATGTGCGATAATTATATTAATACGTTTTAAATGTGATTGTGATCGATTTAATTCCGTATTATAATGTTATTAGCATCATCGAATTATAATTAATACAGAACATAGAGGTCATAAATTGTATTTTCAACCAAAGGCAAATAAGGATATATGAGCATTTAGCGTAATAGGTGGATACTTTGTTTATCTTTTGTCATACTTATACCGAAATAGACTACAAGTTTGCGAGTGTTAGTACAGGTTTTAGCTGACGAGTTATTATCATTTTTAACGATTATGTGTTCGGGTTTAGCACCATTAGGCAAATATCACGTTGGTTACGCACATTCAGTGGCGCGTGTGTCTGTTGGAGTTTGCTTGAAATCGTGATGACGGTGCAAGTTACCACACCTGACTTTACCTGCTAATATCTTCGGGTTAAATAAATTCAATGTAATAAGGATAAGCCAAACTAGCTAACTAGGATGTTATTTTGCTAATTTATCTGGATAGTGAAAATAGGTGAACATAAAAAACAATAAGTAATATAATAAATTAATTGATGTGTATTCGGAAAGAATGTATCACACAATATAAAGGCAACAATCTACCTATCTCATAATTGATATGGTGAGTTGGGGCTAGGGCAAATTGTGTCGATGAGTGTAAGTGGAAGTCTGCGTAGACTTTTAACGCGAAGCGCGCTCACGGGCGAACGTTGTTCGTGAGAGTGGCGGCCGGCCGTTTATCTTGTCACTCGGCGGTGGTGGTAGTGGCCGTGCACCACGTCGGTAGCGGGTGGCGCGACGCTGGTGATTCACCACGCTCGCCGCTCTCTACAATCATCGCGAATTCACACATTTTTACTATGACGTAAATATATATGTCATCTATACTTATAAAAGCATATACCATTGATTAATATACACACATTAAACGAGCGACGATGAAATCCACGAACACACATAAAAAATTGAGAAACCTCTTTCTTTTTTTGAAGACGGTTAAGAACGGTTTTAATTATATATAAATAATTTTTTTAACGTAAACCTTCATTAGTTGAATTCTGTTAGCATTCAATTCTGGCGTTACTATGTGCCGGCGAGTGGCACTTTTAATTAATGACAATTAAATTCATCGATATACGAACGTTTATATATTTGACCTAATTGCGTAACTTTCGTCTCGTCGTCTACCGTTTAATTAAAACGTTTAAAAGATATTGAAATGTCATTCTTTTAATTATTATAATATTAGCTTAGAGTCATGGCGTCATTACAATATTTGAGCAGGTTCGAAATAGCTTAAAGTGGCATTGTCAGGCTGCTTGGATTTCCGCGTAGGCTATCTTATCTCCCGCTAATGATAATCGACCGCCGTCGCTCACGCCGCGGTGCTTATTGCTCTCTGGAAAAGTCCTATCTACAAATGTATTCTAAATTGGTCATCTATGTTCAGAATATACGTCTTTAATATTTGAAAGGTCAGCTTCGGAGTTTTCTCTGGGTCTCTTTCTCAAAGTCTGTTTCTATCTTCCTCAAGACTTGGAACGTATCGGCTACTCTTCGAATGTTATGGTTGGCTGTGGGAAACGATCGTCATTTTATATTAGGTGAATCCTCCTTCGAATTAAAAAATACATCTTACCAGTTTTATTATTCCTAAATATCACGAGTTCGGATCTTATTCTATACGCTACTTAGATATAATATTTTCTAGAAATGGACAAACTTTGGTAATTCTCAGTAATAATTTAATTCGAAAGTTGGACAAGGTGTTAAAGTATTTCAGCGCACTAACTTCATACTACAAAGAAATACTATTAGTACGAAATCCTGCCGCAAGATTGCTATGTTCATTGAGTATTTAGTGAAAATCTTTATAAACAACAAGCTCGTGTTTAAGCTAAAAAATATAACAATTTATTAAAAACTTACTTAATTTCGAACTTCTTAACCAATTACAGAAAATAGGTTATAGTATCTCTTTCGGCTATATTCATTGTGTTGCTCGCCCACATTTTATTTATTGATTATATTATAATCTTGTCGGGGCTATAACGCAATTAATCTATTAATTGGACGACTGGTTGTTCCTCACATAATTCTAAGAAATAAAGAACAATTCTTTAGTTTTACTATCCTAATGCAGATTTACTATTACAAATGCGGAATTAACTTTTTGCCTTCACGTCTTACCTTCTCAAATCGTTGTCATGGCTGATAGGCGACCTTCAGCCACGGCGGCCAATCTACCAAGGGATCAGTCAACTGCGCAGGAGTTATTATAGTGCACAAACGTACACTGTGTCTGCACAGGTGCACTCTCTGTTCCTTTACTCTCATAGCCCGATAGGACGGATATCGTACGCGATCGGAGATGAAGAAGATGTTATATAAAGATGTTTGGGTTGACAGATTTTGTAGCAAAAATCTTATTTTTAAAAGTTTGACAAATTGCAATAGGGCTTTCTGTAAATTGTTTGTCATTTATAGGTCATTGTTTTTAAAAAGGTGTTAGGATGTTTCTCGCCAAGAGACGTTAAATCTTTTTTCTTCTAAAAAAAAACGCTTACATCCATCGCTTGTTTTTATATAGAGTTCAATTGACTTCAGAAAAGAAATGATGAAGAAAATATTTTTTATGTTTATTTGGTGATTACTCGAAGACGCTTGATCAATTTGCAATATTATTTTCTGGTTTGTAAGTTTTCCAGCGATTGATTAACAACAGGCCACTTTCTAATGACGAGATCTTGTAGAAATCGAAACTCTTTAAATATTGTTTTCAGTATAATTTATGGTAACTAGTGCATTTGAAAACATTTATATATGTCCATTACCGATGCACAGGTAATTAAAGATAGGTTATTCATAAAATTTGACATTTGGGTAGCTTCATTTCATAAAATTATCATAAACTATAGTAATCATAATATAATACCATCCCTGATAGTCCTGATGTGCATAAAGTATAGATTGGTGAAAACCGTATGTAAATTTATGTACAAGTTTTGGAGAATAATTCGAACAAACGAATAAACTCAGTGTGGCTGAAGACCTTTCATATTACGTAACTAGTTTTTGCCTGCGGTTTCGGGCGGTTTCGGTCTGTCTTTTGCGGCTAGTATTTATAACCAAATTAATATTAATGGACTTTTGAAAAGAATATCAGTCACTAATTACTGAAATAAACTTTCGTCCATTCGAGTGAGGCGGGTGAGAGTGACTGTGGTGAGTAACCGTTGCGGGTTCGATTGCAGGGCTACGCGCCGCTGTACGAGCCGTTCGAGCAGTTCTTCTCGCGGTACGTGTACCGGCGCGTGCGGCACTGCTTCAACCGGCCTATCTGCTCCGCGCCGGGCGCCGAGCTCACGCTCAAGGAGCGCTTCACCAACGACTACAACTGGTCCTTCGGGTACGCCTCTCTCGCTTCGCACGCGCCACTCGCAGGCGCCCTGTCCTTCAAGGCATAAAACAAATATTACACGGATATAAGAATAACATTTTATACTATCATACGAGGTACTATTGTGTGTATTTAACTAGCATAAATACCATAACTAGCTTGAAATCGGTAAATTGTTCAGGCGAAAATCTGGGCTTTAATGTTTTTTAATAGTTTTATAAGTTGTTTTGGCATTTTGCGTTACAAATCAAATAATTTGATAGATAGTAGGTACACAGTAACAGTCTGGTAAACCTGAATCAACCAGGTATTGCTTAACTTTAGATGGGCTCAAAAATGTGGTATGAAATATTAATTTGGTTAATAAACATTGTAACAATACTTCTTGAGGATCAGACAAGACCCTCCCTTGATTATGTCAGATATCTTTAGATTCTTACATATTTTATAAGTATTTAATGTAAATCAAAGTCAAAGTCAAATATCTTTATTCAATATTGAAGTGATTACTTGCTTACACTTGCTTATTGATTGTCAAGAACACTACCACCGGTTCGGAAGGAAAGCCACTGACCGGAGAAGAACCGGCGTAAAAAACTCAGCGGGACAATTTTTTTTATACATCTTTTTAAATTTATGCTTAATGAAGTACATAAATAAATATTATTTGAAAAAACCTGGAGCGAGCAGTTCAGTACCAGATGTGTTATCATTTAAATAATCATTAATATTGTAATAACTTCTTACACAAAAACGTTCCTTACTATTTTTTTAATATGTTAACATATAGATTTTGAACGTTTTCTGGGATTTTGCTGTAGAATCGTTTACATTGTCCCAAAAGTATTTACTTATTATTCGCAGTCTAGATAAAGGAAGAATTGATTTTGCGTTGCAATATCTTACAAATTCATTCTTATTTTTATGAACGTCCATTACATTTTCAAGTATTTTAAGTAAGCGACAGTTAGTATTTTTATTTTTTTAAACAATTCTTGCAGTGACGCTTTGAGGCCAAGGTTATAAACTGCACACAAATGTACAGGAACAATACCTTAGCTATTAATAAGCAAGTGGGACAATGAAGGAAGCGAGCAAGACGCCAATATTGAATAAAGATATTTGAATTATAATTTTACTCATGTTTATTTTATAACAATTATGTTACATTGCAAGGAGTTCAGATCTGAAGACTAGTTCATACAAACACTTGTCCTCGGGTAAAACTGAACTAGCGACCTTAAACCTTTCACAACCATTCTAAAATCTTTAACCATAAATAGTTGTATCGAAGGTTCAGGGAAACCATGCATCGAAATTCAACTAATGTACTTTGAATTTTTGAAATATAAAAATTAATCGTCACATGGATGAATTTGCAGCAGTTGAGAACGGTTGATCGCTCTTGCTGGATATTGCTTGCCATTTTTGTGTCGCAAGGCGTTTCACCAACGAGCATACAGATTGGTGAATACCTTCTTTCGGCGCAATTTGACTAGTGATAGATATTTTTTGACCGAAGTGACGTTGTCAAACGGAAATGATGTTATGTAAAAATTTGTATCGTTCGTTCACATTAGTAGTTTGAACATATGTGTTATTTTATTTACACATTAATATATATTTTTCATACATTATAACTTAATTTGACTTTTAGTTAAACTTTAGCCGTGCTTAAAAGTTATTCACATTTTTTTTGTCATATCACAGATTCTCGTTTCACCTATTTAAACTCTCGGAACTAGCCAAAGGTTGGCTGGTGGACAATGTCTTAGGCATTAAATACGCCTTGTAAATTGTTTTTGTGCAAAAGTGTAACGCATAAAATTTTTTAACGGTGTGTTTAATGTTGTCGTTTCCAGTTTGACTGGGTCGGAGCGGCGCTGCATCAACCTGGGCTCGTACAACTACCTGGGCTTCGCGGAGGGCAGCGGGCCCTGCGCGGAGGCGGCCGCGGACGCCGCGCGCCAGTACGGCCTCGCGCTGGCCTCCAGCAGGGCCGAGCTGGGCTCGTGCGCGCTGCACCGGGAGCTGGAGGAGACCACCGCGCGGTTCCTCGGCGTTGAGGTGGAGCCTCCTGTTTCTTTCCTTTTGTAGCGTTCGCCTGAGCCTGCCTATCGCACCGGAGAGTTGCAGCTGTATTGCCAACCTTGGTCAAGCGATAGAATAGGTCGTTGGGTAGGTGGGGTGTGATATTTTCGATTGAATTAGGAATACTAGGGTAAGATTACAAACTGGTACTTTATCTTAGCTTTTAGAAGGAGAGAGGGGGAGGGCGTTGTATCTCGAAAAAATAAAACAAATTATTAACAATATTTGCGCGAAGTGAGACTTGGTAGAAATGAAGGATTGGAATAAACGTTTGGCCAATTTGGATATAAGAAAGCTTCGGTTGGGCGGTTGCAGGCGGCGATAGTGTTCGGCATGGGGTTCGCGACGAACGCCCTGGGGCTGCCGGGCGTGCTGGGCCCCGGCACGCTGGCGCTGAGCGACGCCAACAACCACGCGTCGCTGATCCTGGGCCTGCGGCTGGCGCGGGCCGCCGTGCGCGTCTTCCGCCACAACGACCTCGCGCACCTGGAGCGGCTGGCGCGCGAGGCCATCGCCGAGCGCAAGTGGCGGAAGATCGTCATCGTGAGTCGCCTTTGAGAGCACGCTGCAGCCGTGTGCAGTGCAGCATGTAACGCGTGGCGGTGGTGCAGGTGGTGGAGGGCGTGTACAGCATGGAGGGCTCGCTGGTGCCGCTGCAGGGCGTGGTGGCGCTGAAGCGGCGCCTGGGCCTGCAGCTGTACCTGGACGAGGCGCACTCGGTGGGCGCCATGGGGGCCAGGGCGCGCGGCGTGGCCGACCACTGCGGCGTGCGCGCGCAGGACGTGGACGTGCTCATGGGCACCTTCACCAAGAGCTTCGGCGCCGCCGGCGGGTACATCGCGGGTGAGGGCCTCTCTTCTGATTCATCCATTTTAACTTCTGCTTCCCGCCCCTCCATAGGCACAATACTAACATACAGAGCAACAATACTTTACAAGAAGGTTTTAAAACAATTTTCAGTGATAGTTTAGCAAAGGACATGGGTGCTGTGCTAATTAATTGTCTAATTAAAAAGAGAGTAACAACCCCCTGTCTTCCTGGGGCTTACTTACAACAAATTATATATTTACCTAATAATGCTAAATTAAATAGTCAAACTACTATCATAATAATGTATGGAAATAGCATCAATGTTAAAAAACAACATCTAACTATTAGTTTTACACACTTACTAACCCTAAAAGTTAAAAAGATTATATGGTGTGCATTCCCATACACTATATCATTACTAACACAATATAATAATAACATATATAAACTCAATCAGTTATTGCATCATCTGACATGCCATCATTATAATGACATGTTTAAAATGTTTGACATTAATAGGTTTATTAGAAATTTTATTTTGACTCAAGTTGTATCCTGAAAAGAAATATAAGCATAAAACAGCTGCAATTAGCATATAATATAAATAATGACAATGCAGTTTTTAATAGAATTTCTATTAATACTGCTACTAACACTTTTTTTAGAAATGTAAAGCTGACAAAATAAGAACCAAATTCTAAAACTCTTAGTTTAGTATATCAAAATATCAACCGTTTCTCTGGTAAAATTCTACACATAGAATTATTAATTGATACATATAATGTAGCCATTTTATACTTTACAGAAAAATAGTTAAATGACATTAAGATTAGTATGTAAATTTTTTTTTTGAGAAAAATGCTTCTCTTATTATAAGCTCTCGGCTTGTGTTACAAGGGCGTTTCACAAACATAAATGACACAAACACCCAGACCCGAAACTACTATTTCTAGGCCATACAAATATTTGCCCCGGGTAGGAAATCGAACCCTCAACCTGCGACGCCGTAGCTAACGTCTTAGCCACTGCGCCAACCGGTCATAAAAACTGTTGCCAGTATGTATAACACAGTGTCTGCTATGGGGGTGAATAAGGCATTCATGCATTTTGCAAAAATACCTTAAAGTTGAAAGAAACAAGGAAAGATATTATTGCACACTCTGTTGAATGACAGTGTGAAATTGCTTGTGCAGAGATGGAACAATGTATTCTTTTATGTGTAAATAGGCCCCCCTCTGCTGAATTTAGTAATTTTTTTACTATAATGGAGGATGTGCTTAGAAAAATTATTAAATCCAAAAAAAATTCAGTGATTTGTGGTGATATTAATATAAATATTCTTGACACACCAGAAGTTTTAATCTGAGGTGTGTATTTAATGAACCAACACACATAACACCATCTTGTGCCTCGTGTATTGATAATGTTTTAGTAAACTGTGTTGTTTTGGATCTAGCCTCCGTGGCCTAGTGGTATGGCCGTGCTTTACAAACCGGAGGATGTGGGTTCGAATCCCGCGGGGGGACTTTAACTTTATGTTATTGTTTCTCAGTTGGGTTAGGGCAATGCGGACTGATCACCCGATTGTCTGAACATAAAGATGCGTCGTATGTTCATGTAAAACGTCGATCCTGTCGGCCGTGCCAGATATCCGCCAATAAGAGTAAAAGAACAGAAAGTGCGCCTGTGTCTGCGCGTACACTTGTTTTTATTTAGATTTAATATGTATGTATACACATGTAGTTACTATGTTTCTCTATTTAAATACTTATGTACATAAATATTTACATAAAAAAGGTTTTTTTTTTACAAAACGCTTTTTTTTATAGGAAAGGTTGGCAAGCGAGCAGACGGTTCCCCTGATGTTAAGTGATTCCGTCGCCCATGGACATACACAACATCCGAAATGTTACGTATGCGTTGCCAGCCCTGGAAATTGGATAAAACATGTTAAAGGGTAAGATGGGATATGATTAAATTAACAATTTGACGGGGAAAGGAGTGGGAAAAGAAAAGGGTAGGATAGCCATCCGGCAACCCCAAGAGCCATGCATATTTTATTTTATGCTGGTTCTGTGAAGGGTGGTAGTACCTCCCCGGGCGAGCGTGGCCGTAAAAGTGTAGCAAAAGCTGTATGAAGGATGTTATGTTCTACCACCTTTAAAGTGGCGGGGCTCAACCCTTAATCAGATAGAATAATTCAAATATGTCCTTTTTACAATATTTCAAATGTTACAAAAAAATTTAACTAGCGCCTGGCAAATTCTAAAACTCGTCTAAAAAATCTGGTTAATTTCTTTTTTCACTCTCTAAATATTAAATATGAATGTACGAAAACATCGAAATGCCTTAAAGATATTTTCTAAAAAAAATATCCTGTCTTAAAAAATGTAAGGGTTTTAAATAATTATTTTGCCCCGCCACCTCCCAGCCAGGCCTGCGGTTGTGTTTGGCTATTATAGAAGTATTTTTAAGTATTATTTTTCTATTAGACAACTTTTCGGAGTGCCTCAAATCCCTACCCAAAAATATCCACCAGCTCTCAGACTATACGGAATAAGGAAAACTATTAAAGATATTATAATTTCAGATATGGTAGTGCATTACATCCTTCATATAGCTTTTGCTGAACTTCTATTCTAAAACGCGTGCATGGCTCTTAGGGTTGCCGGACGGTCATTCCTACCCCCTCCATTTCCACCGAATCCTTAATATAATCCTGACCCATTCTACCCTATAACCTGTTTTATCCATTTTCCAAAGCAGGCAACGCGCACACAACTCTTCGGATGTTGTGTGTGTCTATGAGCGACGGGATCACTTAATATCAGATGAACCGTCTGCGCGCTTGCTAACCGTTTTCTATAAAAAAAAAGTTATGAAACATATGTCACTTACATAGAAAGGTGTTGTGGGAATAACACAGTATGTATACAGTTTGTTTTGTTTATCTTTTGCCCTACTTGCAAATGCAATATAAAAGATAAAATAAAGCCTAACCGAATTTCGGCCACGGCGGATCCACGCAGATATAGATGCACTCTCTGTTCCTTTACTCTTACAGCCCGATGGACGGATATCCGACACGACCGGAGAGAGATCAGGCGCAGAATCGACTTTTTACATGCCCATCCGACGCATGGATCATCTCTATTTTCAAACAGTCGGGTGATCAGCCCGCATTATCCTAACCAAACTGAGAAACAACAGCATAAAGTCATTGTCCCTCTGAGGGATTTGAACCCACGACCTCCGTTTTGTAAAGCAAGGCCCTATACCACTAGGCCACAGCCACGGATCATTTGCTGTTTTTACTAAAAGCATTGTCCATCACCGAAAATCTTTATGCATCATTCTCATCATCCAGAAGCTTCATTTGATCTGTCCTCGAAAACGGGGTCTACGGACGAACGAAAATAGAATACAATTGTTTGAGTAGAAAGTGGTTTTAGAAAATGGCGCCAAAACCTGTTCCGCCATCTTGATTTGACGGCGTTTCATATCTGATGGCGTAAGGAGTAACTTAGGGTACTTTTATTGTTGAAAAAGATTTAGGGGTCCGTGGAAAAATATTAAAACCTAAGAGCAATATCATGCGAGTGAAACAGCAGGCAACAATCGGTTTCTAATTGAGCGAGCGAGCGAGCGAATCGAGTGAGGTTTACAATTATAGTTGGGGTGAAAACGCATTTTATGTATGTATGTTCCGCGATAACT
>DWHK01001240.1:0-11517 GCA_018247855.1 Graphium androcles
ATGAAATTGTTGCTATTTGCTATTATAAACTAACGTTCACTGTCAATAATTATTAATTTATGTTCATGTCGTGAACACATAGATTGTAATGACTACTCGAAAACGTTTTTAAAGCAAATAAAGGTAAATTTTTAAGGCAACAATTTAAAAACAGTGTATCAAAAAGGCCTTTCTACTTTTCTGAAATAAAATTACCTTTTTATTTCAGAAAAGTAGAAAGCTTACAACAATTGTCAAATAACAAAAAGTTAATTTCCTATGCTTCGCCTTCTTATGAAAAAATAAACATTGAACGTAAGGGAACCTTTACCCTTATTTTAAGGTGAAATAATAAAGAATAAACAAAAAGAATTATATTACTTTATAAGCTACAAAATGTTGCGAATTCCCTCTATTATATCAAACTAGCTGAAAATTCTACGAAGATAAAATCGTGGAAACCTAGTGCTATAATAATTGAATAGTGTTTGGAAAATGAAATAACGAAAACATTTATAAGTTTCAAAACCGTTTTAATCATACTACTTGTGTTGCTATATGAACGATGGGGGCGCCATCATTTATTTTCTACTCTTATGTGTTGGACTATACGTAAGGAAAAAATATATTAGGACTAGTAGGTTTTACTTTTTTTTATAACCTTGTTTAAGCTTATTCGCCTTAGATTTAAAGTAAAAAATATTTTAATTGAAATTTAGTCTCCTTTGCTTGGCTTGGGTTGAAATTTATTTACGAAATATCTTAAAGGCCCTTATTTTATAGTCAGTTAAAAAACTTTAAAAGGTCAAGGAATAGTATATTTTTTTTAATTTTCACTTATTTGTACGAAGAACCGTTTAAATTTCATATTTAGTTCTCCGATGACCGGTAGCGCAGTGGCTAAGAAGTTAGCTGCGGCGTAACAGATCGTGGGTTCGATTCCAACCCGGGGCAAAAATTTTCGGATTTTTTTCGGATCTCGGTGTTTGTGTCTGTGTAATTTATGTTTGTAAAACGCCCTTGTAACACAAGCCTAGAGCTTACAATAAGGGCAGTGTTTTACCAAAGTAAATGAAAAGAAATCAAATCAAAGTTCAATTTCAATATATTACGTAGGGATCCGTGCTGCCTTTGTTAAGACCTAGCTTCCCTTCAACTCAACCAATTGAAATGAAACGAAAGTTTATTCATACGAAAGGGCTTGTTTCAGCATGTGTTCTTAGACTAAAGCGAACGTAGTTTCTCAATGAGAACCAAAAACACAGAGAATGAAATCTATGAAAACATAAGACATTTATATGGGGAAATCGCATTTGCGTGTATATATAGAACGGTAACATTTTCACATCAATACCTTCCAATTAAAAAAAATTGGCAGTCATAGGGAGTGCCGATAGAAGTGAAAACTTATACCTTAGTATTTTATTATTATAATTTCAAGTTTCATAATGTTTAAATTAAATTTTATTAATTATAAATAAAATTTGAACGATGTAATGTGCTATAGATATAGATATACAATCAACATTAGCATGTCGGTGACGCGAATCCATAAGAATTTCCCCTACCAAAAAGTGCTCAACGCGGTTTAAGAAATTATCACATAAAAATAATTGTTCAAATCGATTGGATAGAAAGGCCGAACGAAGTCGTATTATATTTCATAAATTCTTTTAATATGTAGATAATAACCGTAATTTACAAGTGATATCCAAAGCCTGAGGATCACCCAGTTGTGTTCCAGCAAATATGCACTGATAAAGAAATTCTTTGCTTTAGAGTTCGGGGTTCGGTCGGCGTCGATGGCTCCTCGAAATCGTGTTTGCCTCTAATAGATAAATTTAGCGCGTGCGCGCGAGCCGCCCCGCCCCGCGCCCCGCGCCCCAACCGCGCGCACGCAACGCCGCGCGACGCAATCCCTCCTCGCAAAAGCGTATTCGCGCCTATTTTAGAAACACACATTCAAGGAGGAGGTCAAGGGCGCAACCAAGTTATCAATGATCGCTCACATGTTTTATAGAATGCAACGTTTGTATAAACTTCTTCAATACAATTTTATAGTAATGCTTTCGATGTTACATATTATTATGCATCTTAAGGTTTCCTTTTTTGATAATTTTTGTATATTCGTAGGAATGATCAGCAATTCGCAGCAGTCGTCATTTAGACGGTGACCCGCGGTAATCGAACAATGGTTTTACAACATTGTGCCGATCCGCGAATTTGATCGATTATAGAATACTGCCACAGTCTATTATAGTCCGGAACTATTTTAGAAAGAATACCTTGTAATTCAACAAAATATATATTGAAGTGGTAAGATTTTATATGTATTGCAAAACTTACAATATAGAACTACGTTAATTGAAGAAAACAACAGACAGCACCTTTTCTTTTTCAATTTACATCTTTAATGTTATGGAGTCGAGCAAAGCCGTGATTGCGATAACTACTCATGGTTACATTACAACACCCATTAACGCCACTTTGTCGAAATAATCGTAAGTTATGTCAAACACATAATACATTGTCATGTCGAACGATACTGGGTCCAGATCAGACAAGGTCCAGATAACCAGGGGTTCACATATTATCGATTGCTCTGCTTTCAGGCCAAGCTGGTGTATACGTTTGCGTGAAGTCCATACAACTAACTCATCTGAAGGACGTTCCATTTGCCACTCGTTGGCCACACGTACAATTTAAACGGATATTTATTTAAAAAGTCACGCGTGAACGTGACTTCCAAACACAAATCACATCGTTTCTTCACATCATCTAGACGCCGTCTCCAAACAATCATTGTAACTTAAAATGCTACACCTAATGACATATACATTATACTAATAAAATAAAGGAAATTTTGTAATTTAGAACCCAAACTCATCTACGATATAATTTCTCTAGCATGCTAGAGCACCGCCACCGTATGCCTGCAGGAGATGCAGAGATATGCTCATGTGCCGCGCGCACAGGTCGCAGAAGGAATGTCCCCACCGCACACCATAAAGTCGAACACGTACGGTACGTGCAAGAACGGCGGTTCTATTTTATTATTAGATACATTCATGGACAAATCACAAAGTCGCTATGTCGTTTAATGGATAATATGTATTGTAAGTTGTGTTTATCGGAAAGTGAAATATTTTTGGTGTATGGTAGGGGTAGGTAAGGGTAGGAGAGGAGAAAAGGGCAGAGCTCACCTCCTTGGGCGAGAGGATGGAGATGTAGTCCTCGTAGATGAAGCGCGCCTTTTCCTCGACGGCGTCGGGGTCCGTCTCGCGCTTGAGCTCCTCGCACGCCAGCCAGAACATGATGTTCTCCTCCGAGTACTCCCCGCGCAGGAAGTCGCGGAACACCTTGCGCCCGGCTGCAATCCGCCAACCCACACCAATCATTCATCATTACTCATTTCGCTATCCATTATTTCGGCTAATATCTTTGCAGTATTTCTAAAGTATCTAAATAATATCACGCAATACAACACCCTGCCACTTATTTATATAAAATCCACTATCGATTAGCTAATTTTGACCGGCAACATTGTTACATTCTCTTCTAGCGTTAAACCCGTACCTTAAAATGAAAAATCACTCCATTCCGTCTGTCAAGACCCTATTTTCAGGATCTCGTGCAGATCTCGATCTAAAATTTAAACCTACCACTCAGTTCGATGAACCCTTAGAGCTGTGAATTGAATCCTAAATTTATGCACTAAAAATATTAGGCCGTTTATGCGGAATTTTGGCGCACACTTTGATACTCCAAATGCATCATAAACTACAGGCAAAAAAAGCGAAAATTTTTAAGTACATTAAAAGAAATATATATACGGAGCCCTCGGCCGTCCGCCTTGCACTTGGCCGGTTTTCTTTTATCTCTCAAAAGGAATAAATTACAAAAACTTCGATTACTTCATGTTTAAAATAATGGGTCCAAAGAAACCACCAGTAAAATGAAGACTGACCTGCACTACGCATGAGTCGATCGAACGACTGTCCCCAACTCTGAATCTCCTCCAGCGTCGGCCTGCACATAAGACGGACGATCATTTGCACCACCGCCACCGCTGCACCCAGCGCAATCGAACCACCCAGCGCGTGTCTTTGTATGACTATTATATATTATATTCTTTATATAGTGCATTTTAATCTTTTTGACTGCCTCCGTAGCCTAGTGGTATAGGCCCTTGCTTTACAAACCGGAGGCCGTGGGTTCGATTCGGGGGGTTTGTCCCCCCGCGGGAACCCCCGGGGGACTTTATGTTGTTGTTTCTTAGTTGGGTTAGGGCAATACGGGCCGATCACCCGATAGCCTGAAAATTAAGATGATCTATGCGTCGGATGGGCAAGTAAAAAGTCGGTCACTGTTGTCAAGAAGATCTTTGACAATCGTTAAAGGATGTCAGTGCCTACAAAATAACCTGACAACCAATTCAACCTTCCAATTCAGTTTATCTCTTTGGGTTGCAGAGGTCATATGCCAGTCGCTCTGTGTAAAAACTGATATTCAGGTAAAAATTTGGTTGGATTAGAAGCCGACCCCAATTAATTTTGAGAATAAGGCTAGGAGGAAGAGTGCATTTAAGTATATACGAAAGGATTTTTTCAATACACAACCAAAGACAGTTTGTTGTTAAGTTGTTTGTAAAGATGTGTGAGGGGTGAGACGCGAGACGCGAGGTGTGGGGGGCGAGGAGGGGCACTCACGGCGCGTCGCCGTCGGGCAGCAGCGGCTCGTGCGGCGCGGGGCGGCGCGCCCGGCGCCCGGCCGCGCGCTCCGAGCCGCGCTCCGCCACGCTGCAACACACCGCCGCCCACCGGCCGTCATCGCCTTGCACTGACTGCGTGCATTACTTATCTTATTGGGCCTTGGGAATAAGCCAAGACATTCTAAATTACTTCATAAAGTTAAGGGTCGACGTGAAATCTCACAGCTCTCCACTAGTTCCTGAACCATAATAACATGGTAATGTCTCGGGATTGCACATGACAACCACTGCCATGGGCACCCAAAACACCCAAAGGATCGCGTGCGTTGCTAATGTTACATAAGAGGAACTCTAACACAAACGCACAAACACTTTAACCCAATTTAGTCTAATCAGATGATCCCAACGGACAAGCTGACCGATTTGCAACAAAAATTATTTGTAAATGTTGTTATTCCGGTGTGTACGAAGAAAGCTGCGTATGCAAAGTGCAAAGGTAATGTGATGAATTCCACCTCCCTGCGACTCCTGCGTGCACCTGGCGAGTGCGGAGCGGCGACCATCGCCCGTCGACCAGCCCGCGACGGCGCAAAGCACTTACCACTTAGCCCTGCAACAGTGAAATAAGTACCGTTTATCTTTTCCAAATTCATTTCTTACCACATAAATTACAAAATTATTTGACTGTTATAACCTATGTCTTTTTTATTATTGTTACAAAGCCCGTTGCGCGACTTTGTGGGATAAAAAATCTATATTAGTCCAGTTTATGAGATATCTGTGCCACACTTTTGGCTAGTCAACAAGTTACAAATCGTATTAATTCTTGATAAAGCTCCTAAAATATGTACGATAACTCATTCGCTTCAGATATAGAAAATGTATCTGGAGAATGTATGAAATGCTTGCAGATTTTATTAACAAGTTAAAAACAAACTGTATCTTACAGTTTGTTTTTTGTCAATAACTATAAAAACCATTAAAATTTAAAGACTTGAAAATTTCCAATAAAAATGTTCAACTCTCGGAACTCTACCTCCACTATTTATAATTATCATTTAGCGCCTAATTAAAAAAATAATTAATTATTGTATCATCCAGATATGATATAATAAATCCCTGTTTCCCAAAAAATGTTGTGAAATTTTCAAAAAGTTATAGTATTAACAATTTTTTTCAATCTCCTCTTTCATAAAAAACGACATAAAACCTTTAATAATATATCTATAAATTTTAACTTCGTGGGGCCTGTCTTAAAAACATACTTTACAAGATCATGCAATAAAAGTTTATTACAATTTATTATATTGTTTATAATGACTTTTGCAAGTGAACAAAGAAGGTAAAGTCTAATAAATGTTGTAAATTTTTTTAAGGTTTATACAGAGAAGAAGTTCAAAAAGTTAATATTATATATATGTATTATATAATATGTATAGAAATACATGATATTAATAAACAAAATTACCAAGTGTTTTGACATTTTATGATGCAAAATGGCACAATATTAAAATCGAAGTTGGACCATTGCAGGACCTCTAGTATAATATAAATGCCCCATTATAATTTTCCAAGAAAAGCTAAAGAAGTAGGCAAATAATATCACCTCAAAAATTTAAAAAAAATGTTTAAGGAGATTGACTGTTATTTTTCATTACATATTAGAAAATTTAATGTATGTGCATGGAAGCACAATGAATTTCTAATACATTGCAATTAACATGATATTAATTCGGGAGTAATCATAGAGGGAGATAGCTAGGTTTCTAAAGCGAAATGACCATTTAAATAATATAACACTCCGGGAAGATAGGAACTGTTCGTTCCAGATTTATTTCAAATCGTTTGAAACGTGTTGAGCATTAATTTTTGGAAAATATTTAAAGTTGTGTAAATAATAAACGGAAAGCAGATGTTCCCTCCGAGTATGATGGTTCTCCTAGGTTCAGTGGCTTTCCTCTCTGTGAACCGGTAACAGAGCGGGCTGGCAGTAGTAGGGGGCGGACGGGTGCAGGTAGAGGGGGAGGGGTACCAACCATGAGCAGGAGCAGCAGCAGCACCAGCAGAGGCAGCAGGGCTTGGCGGCAGGCCGGCAGCCGCGCGCCAGCGCACCCAGGCTGCACATCTGGAAACCACCACGCACCCGATGCAATGCATTCACAACATCACAAAACTTCCTCCTACTAGCTATATCATGTTCACACCATTACACCCTCTTTCGCAAGGTACTCTACATCATACGCTTAGATATTTGGGCCTCGCGGTTAATTAATAAGTAAGCTCATACGAACAGTTGTTTTAATTACGATCAAAAGTTCACAGCCCGGAGGAAATTTCATCGCTTTCTATTTTCAGTGCTACATGGGCCGATGCCACCCGAACTGATTTAACACTACATTAACACAAACACGCACAGAGACCGTACCGTAATAAATCCACCAGAAAGTCGACACAGTAACCGATAAATAAAGAAAGGGCGTGTCTCCTCTAGCGAGCCCTTTTGTTCTCAGATGTGCCAAGCGGTGCAAACAAGAGATGGGAGCGGTCGGGCGCCGCTGCCGCTCGGGCGCTGGCCTGGCCGCCTCCTGGCCGCCTCGGGGGCCGCGGAGGCCGCCTGCTCGCGCCGTCGCCTCTCCGCCATACCACTGCCCTCGCACTAATCTAATTCCCAGATGACTATTCCAATATCACAACCCTCGCGCGCACTCGTTATCTTTACCAAACAACGCGAAGTCGTCTCGTCGTTAAATCAAATTCATCCGAGGCTTCCACTGTAAGCCACGATAATCCTTAAATTACATTCGCAAAGGTTACCTCTTCCATGAACCGGTCGTTTGCCACCTTTATCATGTCTCCTACATATCGAAAATGAATCGATGAAAACGACACAATTGCGGTTCCGTCAACGTTTTATATTCCACCGCGTCATGAATGTAGCTCACGGATCTTACAGATTTGGCCACTGTCCGAGGCGAGTTCGTTCGCGGTTCACACGCGGAGTGGGCGCATCGGCGCGGCGGCCACGGGCGCTGCGCCCTGCGGCGTGGCGGCGCGGAGCTGCGGCGGCCGCGCCTCGGGGCCCGCGGCGAGCGGAGCGGGGACGCGCCGGCGTACGGCCGTCCTCCGCCTCCGGAGGCTAGTGGGTGAGGGTCGCGCGCGTATTAATAGCCGCGGGCGCGGGGCTGCGCGCCATCGACCGCGGCGCCGCGCCCGCTCGATACGCGCCGCGGCCGCTCGCCTCGTCGCCGCCGCTCGCCGCGACGCCGCCGCTCGCCTCGACGCCGCCGCCGTCGCGGAGCGTATGCACGCGTCCCGCGCGACGCACCGCCTCCCGCTCCGTTGCGTTTCGCAATACTTCATAAACAATCAGTCTAAATCAACTGTATTGTAGCCTAACTCATCTAATATTTCATATACAATGTTATGCTGCAATATTCCAAACAAATGGAAACGTGTTTTTACCTAGAATTATTACTAAGTATTTCATTTTCGCGGAACGAAATCCATAACCCATTCATGGCCGTCCGAAAATGGCCGATACTAAAACGCTCGAATAACGCCAAAATAAAAAGGATAAAGGCAATAAATATATGGCTCGTAAAACACGCGATATTATTAAGCGGCTCTCATATAACGATATATCGAACGTATATTGTTTTCTCGAATTCGGCGGTGACCATTAAGGCGAGATCATAACGGCGCCTTTCATAAATAAGATTTGATATGAGATCTAAACCGCGATAGGATTGTATGGAATACGCTTGTGCGTGAATGAAATAAGCTGTCGTAAAACTTGTTATTTATTTTTGTTTCACTACTTTTTTACTTTATTAATTTTACACTTGTCTTCAAAATAAATTTATATTTTTTGATTTATTATACTTACCAAATTAAAATAAAAAAAAAAACGTAAATTAGATGTATTTTATAAATCGATATTTTGCCAGATCTTACAGGCCTATGTAAGCCACAATTATTCAAAAATACGCGTAATTACTTGTTATTATATTAATTTGCAATATCAACATTGATTATTTAACTTCAACTAGACATGTCTTGGCTTTTTATAAAAACCAGGAATAAATTGGGAATGTTACTCGCAAATACAAAAGTATAAAAAGATTATATATTTTAAAAGTAATTAATGAACCGCTGTGGTTTGCTGAAAAAGGGCCAGAAGGGCTGGTTAAAGTGAATAAAGAACTTAGATGACAAGAAATAGAAGTTACATTGCTTTGTGATTATAAGCGATCTGTATATTAAATTGGTAAAAATTTAATATTTTTTCTTATAAATGTTTAGGCTCATGCATATGGGACTTCAATGTAATAGGAAAATTATTTAAAAAATTGACATTAGCGATTAAAAACGAATAAACTATATTTTAAGCATCAAAAATAAACAAAAAGAAAAATCTAAAAGAATGTGTCTGTTACATTGAATTTCTTGATTTTTTAAGTTCTCTCGCAGATGCTTTTTAAAGTTTTATGATGATGATACATATCATCACCTTTTAAGTTAATTAAGTTATTTATTATCACCTTTTAAGTTTTGTTGTCTAAAAGTAGATGTAATTTTAACTTACTTTGGTAATTATATTCTTGGTACTTATATTATTGATACTTATATACTTATATTCTTACAAATTCTTAGATTAAGTAATAGGTATAGAGCATTTAAAGTTGTTTATATATTTCATATTAATAAAAGTCACATAACCTTACCAGAAAGGACATTTCAATAACAATATATATATAGTTAAGCAACGCTTCATAAATATAAACGATAGTGTTAATCAGCAACAGGTCATAGAAAATATTCCATCTCCGTCCTATCGGACTTTCACATACATCCACCGCAATATTGAGTGGGCTATACGGCGCGTAAATATTACCGGGCCCGTACCTTTACCGACCGTAAACCTAACGTAAACGTGACGTAAACCGAAATCGGGCCTATCGAACCCCCTGCAGTACTTCGAGGTTTATGTCCCTTGAAGTGCCTCTGATGAGGGATGAAAAGAGGTTTTGAGCAAAGAATTCTGTTCTATGAAATAAGTTTGATCCTGAAGAAAATAAGTCCAATGAGGTAAAGAGCAGCGAGGTGTGAATTATTATAAAAGTAAAGCACACTGCTACCGACCGCTATCCAATAAATAATATAATATTTAAAGTTATGTTTTCAGAATAAATTGTAAGTAATTTCGCACCTTATATGACTTTGCATAATATCGTTTCTTAATGTATCTCTCCAACAAAGTAGAGATACATAGATATATAACATGACCAAGATACATTTCTACGTGACCAAGTAAACATATTTATAAATATACACCATAGTTTATCGAATCTTTTGGTTTTGAGCTTTCTTATCTTTAATCTACACTATTATAAAGAGGAAAGATTTGTATTTTTGTGTGTGTGTATGTTTGTAATCAATAAACTCAAAAACTACTGTGCCGATTTCAAAAATTCTTTCACCTTTGGAAAGCTACATTCACCTTGAGTAACCTAGGCTATATAAATATAAAGAAAATCTTACGTCCAGCCGTATGAAGCTGGGACGAGCCGCTAGTTATTTATAAAGAAAAAGAATTTTGGAACATTATAAGACAAGATTAAAGATTTTTTGGCCGAATAGAACATAAAGGAAAATTATAAGCATACTATCTGATATTTAGCAAAAATCAGATTCAACGAAAACAACTTTTTGCTGGTTTCATTTTTGAAATACACACCCATAGTGTGTAATAGTGACCTAACTTCTACCTCAATTTCTATATATTCTAAGTATGTCACGTTAAACATAAGCGAAATAAGAAAAATATTCTCAATATACAAATATATATTTGATTTTTCAATGTTGGAGTTTCTGAAGCATTGCAAATAGTGGATTCAATCTATCAGGATCAGGGAAATCAGGAGTAATTTGTGTATATTTTAAAACACATAATGTAATACAACTCAAATCTCACGGTTATATTGTTTCACATTTATTTTAATAGCTCCTAAACTTCTGAATCGATTTTGATCTGAAACGAACAAAAATTGTACTAATATTACCTACATATATTTCATATTCCATTTAAATTGGAGCACTAGGTTGAGAGTTATCGCGTTACATACATACATACAGAAAATGCGTTTTCGCCCCAACTGTGATCGCATACCTCACTCGATTTGCTCGCTTGGTCAAATATCATATGAACTACTGAACTAATTTTGATGCCCAACGAACTTGATAAATATACTAATACTAGTAGTTCGCCGCGAACTAAGACTTTGCGAATATGTTGTTTCGCATTTATTTCAATATCTTTTAAACTACTAAACTGATTTTGATCCCCAACAAATTTAAAAATTGTACTAATATTACCTACATATTCCAAATTTCATTTAAATCGGAGTATGAGGTCGAGAGTTATCGCGTTACATATAAACGTACATAAAATGCGTTTTTCCCCAATTATAATTGTAAACCTCACCCGTACACTACACTACACTAACCATCCGACAAGCTTACCTGCTAAGCCGACTTTATTTTACGCTGGCTGGTGAATGGCCCTGATACCCCCCGGTCAAACGCACCGACAGTTACAGCAAGAGCTATATGTAATAAATAATAAAAAGAAAAATAAAAATATTTTATTTTCCACAAGGTTAATTTTACTATATAACCAAAATTAACAAAAAAAATACATTTCGAGAAAGTGATACCTAATGAAAGACTGTAATTTCAGATCATGTGCGTGCGTGCGTGCGTGAGTGCGTGCGTGCATGCGTGCGTGCGTGTTTGTGTGTATGTATGTATTTATGTGTGTGCATGTG
>DWHK01001241.1:0-11514 GCA_018247855.1 Graphium androcles
ATAAATGGATTATGGAAATTTATTGTATGTACTCAAGAAGTGGCTTTGGCCTTTATTATTTACATGGAACAGAAGAAGCTCAAAGAAGACGATAGCTGCATGGCTTTGCCTTTGCCTTTCCCTATGATTGGGAAAAACGAATAAAAAAAAAAAAAAATTAATGTGTGTAAT
Organism: Graphium androcles; assembly: GCA_018247855.1. NCBI lineage: Eukaryota > Metazoa > Arthropoda > Insecta > Lepidoptera > Papilionidae > Graphium > Graphium androcles. The sequence goes on from DWHK01001241.1 coordinate 172, forward strand.
GAATTTTCACTTATGTTTTTTTAATTTTTAATTATATTCTAGTTTTCTTTAGTGTAAAATTTCCCTTGTTTATTAACTTTTTTTATAGTTGTTTTTAGTTTTAGTTCTTTATATTAGTTTCTTTTTAATAATTGCCTAATAGCCGACAATAGCGGACCTTCTTGTTCTAGTGTTAGTGTGTTTTATAGTTGTAAGATAGACTCTTTTTATTTTTATTAACTTTTGATTAAGTCTTTCGAATCGGACAAACTGTATTCTCCCCTTTTTGATTTCCTTATTAACTATGGTGTCCTTATAAAGGTAAATAGTTGCGAAAAGTGTGGAGCCATGTTTAAACTGAACCGATCTTATAAGATCTTATACATAAACTTAATGAAATTGCTTTTAGTAATTTCGGTTTGATAAATTAATGTTTTCATCGTTTTTTCTATCAGAATATATCGAAAAGAAATTGTGCCAAACAGAGTGGTTTTAATATAAAGATTTTATTTTCTTTGCAGATGTATGCAGTTATAAGAATAGTTCTTTTACTCATCCTTAATGCTGTTTTGCCACAACAATATTTAAAGTAATTTTTATGTTCCATATAAATAAGCTGTTTATTTATTCTCTATTCTAGTGTTCACTTTTTCCATAAAAATCAAAAAAATATTTGTTGCTAAGATTTTTATGTTGCTCCTTACTTATTTTTATTACTTAATAGCAATTTATGATTCAGATTTCATTAAAGTAATATCTTTTTATTTCATATTCTGTTACTTTCCGATTAGAAAGTCTATAGATTCATAAAAGTAAAATGTATATATAGATGTCCTAATGGCTTTTAGAAAGCAACATGCATAATGTGCTTTTCTCAGACTAAAATTTCTTGCTAGGGAATACCTTGATATTGAAATTTAAAGTGTTTTTGAAATATCCTAGTACAAATATTTTTTTTTTATATTAGCAACTTACAATTTTGAGATCAATAAATAAAATTATGACAAAACTGCAATTAGCCCAAGCACTTTTTTAAAATATACCTTTGTTCTATTTACCAAAATTTTGTTGTTCTTAAATATATTATGAATAAAAATATAGTCTGTTCCAATTAAAGATAGACAAAAAGTAAATAAACATAAGTCTTAAAATTGGACAAACCAGCCATAAAATGTTTGATGATAAATAATGTTAAAGGTATTGTGAGAATAAGTCAGTCACTCCTAATATTTAGTAATTGAGTATAATGGGTGAGTTCTTTGTTTACCTTTATCTATACCAGTAACTGTCTCTTTTTATTTAAATATTTATTGTAGTCAATATTTTTCATTTGTCTTGATAATAGAATTAGTATATGCCTGTCCTCTTAACTGTCCTAAAGCATTATTGCTTTCTTCATATTGGATAGCTCAATGATGCTGCTGAAAGTGACCGGTGAAAATAATACATTTTATAAAATATCAGTTAATATTAACCAGTAGTCTGAGAATTTATAAATTTCAAAGGAATATATTATGATAAACAGTTTCTTCTGTTAAGTAAAAAGAGACTTCCTGTGATATGCATAGGCAGCTATGATATAAGCAGTTCCATAAATTATTATTAAATTTTCAATGCTGATTCCGACATAAAATATTCTAAGAAATTCTCATGTTTCTTATAAATTAGCTGTATTTATTTAATTATGTTCCATCACAAGACTGATAGGCCTTGAAAATTCAAGGCTTTTCAGTCTTCTTTTTGAAAGCTTTGAAGTTTTCTCTTTTGAGTAATATCTTATGAGTCTTATTGGAAAATGAATTTCTTATTTAATGACAAAAAGGAGGAGGATTCTTGTTTGACCAAAATGTATGTATGTATGTACATATGTATATATGTATGTATGTATAGTTGTACTCAAACTACTCTTGTGATCTCATTGGATATTGTTATAAATGCCTTTGATTTCAGGGAAGGTTTTGGTGTATATAAATCTGTATTTGTATATTGAGATCTTTGGCGATAGAAAATGAAACATATGTGTGAGTACATGATGGTTTATTTTCTAATTCAGTTCATCATATTTTAACTAATAATTTATCATCATAAACGGAAAAATCTGTTATTTAAAACATACATACAAATAACTGTATGATTTAAATTTTATTAAATATCATATATGAATTTTTGTTTTATAACAAGTTGTATTGTAGTTTGGATAAGATAAAAATAATAGTCTTCTGAATAAGAGAGTTAATGTATTTGTGGTATTTTAAATAATTCCATTTTAGTTGACATGACAATTCTTAAAATGTTATTCTCATCATAAATAATACCTCTATGGTTTGATTGATGTATGTTTGTGTGATTGTTTATAATATAATTTTGTAATGGATTACATATTCTGGAAATATAATGCAGATTAATTGTGTTACAGAGTAGGACAGGAAAACTGCCTCTGTGGCCTAGTGGTTTAGAGCTTTGATTTACAAATTGGAAGTCATGGGTTTAAATCCAGCACGGTGACAACTTTGTGCTATTGTTTCTCAGGTTAGGGCAATGGTCTGATCAACCGTTTGGCAGAAAATAAAGATGATTCTTGCGTCGGAATGACATGTAAACAGTCAGTCCTGAGTCTGGTCTCTCTGGTCGTGTTGAATATCCATCCCATCCATGATCCCTGAACAGGATGATATTGAGTTTAGTCATAAGAAATTGATTTGAATTATATAATAGTGATGAAAAATTTTCTTTTGACTTTTGAATAAGACTAATGACTTAAAGAATTGAAAGTTCAGAATATCTGTGTATTTCAAATTTGGAGTGCTAAAACTATCCAGCAAATGAAGTTAAAAATAAACAATATAAATAATTGTAATAGGTACATCTAAATGGCAAACTATATTATTAAGAATGCTTTCATTTTTACGGCTATTGCTATGCCCAGTGGCTTTACTCGCTTTTTAATTTGTTGCTAGATTCCTTAAGATGGCGTATCGCTAGATAGCTTAAACTATTTTTCATGAATTTGGCTATCTTGTATCAAAACTAGCTGTTGCCTAAACTTTTACCTGCATGATAATGCTTTCAGGTTTTATTTTTTTACAGGGAGCCCTAAACCTATTCAAAATTGAAGATGCCTAAATTACTCTTTATTCCATAAGCTACCTGTCAGTGATCCAGTCAAAATAGGTCCAGTGGTTTGGGAGATTAGCCGACACAAACAGGCAATAAGTATATAAATAGATTTTTTGTTAATTTTTATTGTATAACTTTTATTTTCATTATGTAAAAAGTTAGTGTTTTGACATTACAAACAGACACTTCAATTTTATTTATTAGAATAGACAATTTTTCCATTACGACTGGTTTTTGCGGAGATTAGCGAGCTTAAACAAATATACAAAAAATGTCACCTGTCTAAATTGTAAGCATTCTCATCTCTTTCTGCATTTAAATTGCCTGCAAATATATACAGAGAGAATATCCGGACTGTGCCCTTCGAAGATTTTACTTGAGGCAAGTTTAAAATAAAATCTCTAAGTTCAAAGATTGTGAAAGTGGGGCCAACTCTTGTTCGGCATTTAACCCCTGTAACGATGTATGTAAATGGTTTATTAGAAAAATGATTGATAAGTGAAGAGACTGAAATACTGGTATTTGATTGTTATTTTGTTCCCTTGATCAGGTTATACTACACAATTATTATACACACGAATTATGGTACTTTTAATGGTTAAAATTGTTATTATAGTTATGATAGGCCTCACTATGTTAGTTGGGCACGTACTGTCACAAAAATGTCAACTAAACAATCATTTACAATGGAAATGGTGAAATATAAACATGCTGAGGTGTTTGAATGCTCAACACTTTGTTTTGTCTTCATTTCCCCTTTCTTGGATATTTTGGGTTTCTGATCATAAAATTGAAAAAGTATCTCTCATAGGATCGTTTGTCCGTACGTTTGTCAAGATCTAACGAAACGAAGATGTAGGGAGGTGTCACGATAAAATTATTATTCATATATATTTCAAGTTTATAATATTTTGTAGCTGTAAGATAATCAATCTTCAAAGTTAATGTAATCTAAAGATTTAATCAATCTTCTTGTCAAATCTTGAAAATATTTTTTTATTTTTATGGATATTGGTCCCATAAAATTTGTCTTAAAAAAAATTTTTGGCATGCTAGTATAAACCTTGACCTTAGATGCTTTGCATAATCGGACTGATTGTATAAATGGGTTGCTCGAGTTTCGTCTCTTTTTCGCGGTTTTACCCGCTTTATGGTTTGCTGTTTGGCTCTTAAGTTTCTTAAAGTGATGGTAGCCCTAACTATCCTTTATATATTCGGTTGTTATGAACAAAAGGATTTCTTCAATCCGATTAGTATTTGTAGAAATGAGCGCGTTAAAAAAAAAGTTCAGCTTTATTATTTTAGTATAGATATCCAGTGGTTATGGTATTATACTAAATAATCTCACAAGTAATACATATTATACGAAATAATCTAATTTAATATAAAAAAAACTTGTGAGATAAATAGTATTATCATGCGATGGCCAAGTCATTGTATTTGTTTAAAACATAAAAGATTTTTAATATTGATATGGTTACTATGAGATGTTGTTAGGTTTGCTAGTTACGTAATAACTTAAGACAGAAGGTCCCTTAAGTAGGGCCTGAATAAATTAACCGACTTGGTATTACATCTCACAACTTTTTACGGTAAAAGAACTCAGCTGCGAGACTTGGTTATTTTTTACAAGTTATGTTTTTTAATGGCATTGTAGAGTTTTGCTTGGTTCTCTATAAGTTCTGCATTCCTTCTGCGTTGACAAATTAAAGGTATATAAAGCTTATTGGTGTTGCACTAACATGCGCAGACAAAAGCAATAAAACACAAAATTAATATTATTTTTATTACGATATCTTATATCTGTGAAATTGAACTCTTATCCATTGTAATAATCGTAATAATAATATTACTTAAATCGTAAATTATTGTAGAAATCATAGCAATCACTTTGTATGACGCTTTTAAGTTCTTGTAAATTATCATACTTTGTTTTCGATATAGCATGTCTTGAATGATAAAATATATTCTTGAATAATTTATTCTTGAGTCTTGAATAATATAATAATAATAGATATAGCATTGAAGATATTTTCTTGTATCTTCGAGGCAAAGTAGTAAAATCATGAGAAAAGTTAAGTTCATAGAAAATTGTGCCATCAGGTGTGTATTTCAAAACTTACATCCACCACACAGTGATCGCTTGCTTCTCGCCCTGGTATGATCGAATAAATAAATGTGAAAGTCTTTGGCAGCAAAATCTTTGAAAAATGTGTAGTCAGGTGTATGAACTTTGTGGAGGCTCCGAGCACGGTTTCTTGTGTGATGGTGGCGTATAGGTGTTGGAACGATGAATTTCGCGATTCTTTAACTTTCTACCGATTATTGAGCAACCGCAACCTCTATCTGTGTACTTTTGAGTGATAATTACATCTGTCTGGTCATTGCTAACCGTAAAAGCGCATTAGACTCGACGTAATTTCTATTTAGCCCCCCACATCCATCCGTGAATACAACGACATCAACGTCATCGTCTATTAATCTGGTCACATGATCCCCAAAAAATGTTGCGTATGTTTATGACTTTAAATCACAAGCTGTTTCTTCGAATCATTAACAAATGGCTGTGTTATTTCCCAGATTGTACACAGAAAACTTGTGAACTGCAAACTTTCGTCTTGAAGTACAGAGCAAGATCTGTTGTTATAGCATGTATTGTTCCTTTTTGTGCAGATTCTTTATCGGAATCGTTCTCCTTTCTAGCCATTTTCTATAGTTTTTTTTTGTTATAGAGAAGGAGGCAAACGAGCAAGCACCTGATGGTAAGCGATCACTGCCGCCCATGGATTCCCGCATCTCCAGAGGAGTTACAAGAGCCTTGCCGGATGCGTTGCTCGGTGTGTTTGTTATAATCTCGTTCTTTGGTCTTGGTTGATCGAAATTAAGCTCAAAGTATCTATGTGTACTGTGTAGAGCTTCATCATAACAACTCAAAGCCATGGAAAGTCTAAGTTTCTACGGGCTGAAGACACAACGTTAATAGAGTCACGTATGAGGACATGCGTGTTTTAATGAAACGGGGAGTGTCATTATGGGCGGTCACGATCCGGGATACGGACCGTTATCGTGATCGCCGTCGACTGTTTTAAACGGTTGCTGGGGACGGTGAGAAATGCCCCGAAACACAGGTGTAGCGTGTGTACGCGGTGTTGTTTCGCCGGTCTCTTAGGCGATATCTTGTATGTTAACCCTCCGTGTAGTGTTATCGAAAGGGACCCGCGACGGTTAGTCCTGGTTACTTACATCCTCTTCCTGTACTGGGTCTAAAGAGGTTACGCGGACGAAGCTCTCGTATGGTCGCGGTGGGGTTGGGTTGATAGCTCGCCGGTAGCCGCTACCACCAGAGGGTTTGGGTGATTTTCCGCCTTTTCAAAGAACCGACCTCCACCCATGGCCTTTCACTGCAACGTCTCGCTTATATGGCACGAATCGCACTTTGTCTGGCCTACAGGCTCCGAGCTCTCTTTCTTGACTCCCTACAAATTCTTTTTTTTCTTTAAACTATTTCCCGATGTCATCTCTCCACCTACAGGGTCTTGACCTCACTAAACATGCGACTCGAGATCCTGGTAATATACCAGGCCCGGCTCCATTCGGGTCACACCATTTAACATACTTTCATGCAGTGCCGGTCCTCTTCATCCAATCCACAATCACATGTGCTTTCATCGCTTAAACGCATTTCGTGCAGCCATTTCCGGAAACCTGGGTCGCTCCGGACTTTGCCGCTAAGCGATCATCGGAAAAAATAAACATAAATCATTTCCTCGCGGTCCCTTTTCAAAGAACCGTTTAGAATTTTTATTAAAGTGCATATATGGAAGGCTGCAGTCAGCGTGCAGACCGATGTTATGCTGGTACCATACGGTGTCGGTTGCCCGGCAAATTATTTATTTCGTATAACTTGAAGTTTGTTCAAGGTAGAAGGTGCGACGTGGGCGAAGGAAGTACAGGCTTATGACCATTATATAGTTAGACCTATATGTAATATAGGTCTAACGTATGTCTTATATAACAGGATTCTTATAATCTGCATCCGATAAATTTCCAATTTTATGAGCATAACTAACGTCACAGGCATCTTTTTTAGGTTTAAATATACCTATATTCTCTTGTAGAATGTCTTCAAATAGCTTGCTAGATGCAATAGGATCATTTCGTGGTTGTGAATGGTCAACATAAAGTCGGTATAATTGTAAGTATAAATATAAATTATGTAATTTATTACTAATTATATATAATGTAAGTATAATTGTAAGTTTGGAAGTGCAGTCTGCAGTAATGCGTCGATCGTTTCGGCAACGCGTTAAAGTTTTTTTTTGATTAATTCTGTTTTTGGTACTTTGGCTCGACATCCTCTCATTGCAAAGATGTGGCCTCGACAGTTCCTGTCTGTCTCCCAGCCAATATCGTCCAGTCCTCTCTTTAATTCCCAATATTTCAAGAAATGTCTTGAAGCAAACTCTTCCTTTTTTATTGTTCACTTTTAGGTAATCAAATTTAAGGTCACTCCTCCTTGAATCGGAACTTTTCCTTTTAGTAGGCTTTTTTGTCAAAAAAAATGAACACACATGCATTTTCTTTTCTACCTAACTAATTTTCCAATATGTATCAAAAATATTTTTTTTATTCTTCTGGTAATTTAGAGTAATACATAGTCTTGGCGCTAAAACATCGCTTTTGACATACAACAAGGGTCCTATTATTCTTGCTGGTTTTGATTCGTTTTGAACATATTTAGAGCCAACTTTTTTAAATCCCACGTATTCTTTGCTCATCCTCTGTTGCTCACTTTTTGTCTTTGACAGTTATTAGGATTGCCTTTACGTACTGCTTCTTATTTTTCTGCCATTTTTATCTCTTTAATTTTTATCATTTTCTTACATTTTTATCTCTTTCTGGAAACCTTTCGGTATTATCTGGTGATAAAGGACGTAATTCTGTGATTTCGGATAGTGGGACAAAAGTTGGATCAGCCTCGGAATAGTTTGACGAAAAGTCGCCATTCTTTTGCTGCTGTACTATAACATTGAGGTTTAGGAGTGATGATGTTTTCTTTATTTCTTGTCCATAAATCTTTGGCATAGTGTCTAATTCCGATGTCACGTTCATGAAGTCATCACGATGTAAGATTTGTTTCTACTTTTTTGAGTGGCGGCGAGAGGAACTGCATCAACTTTTGTTTGTTCTGATTATTTACTAATTGTCTTCTTGCCTTTCGTTTGGACCTCTTCATTTCATAATTTCATCCTCCAACTTAAAAAAAAAAACAAGACAAAACATGTCATGTTATAGTCTGGACGGTTAATTTTTCTTGACATTAAGTTGGTAATTAAGTATGAGTAATACATATTTGGAGGAAACTATAAAGGAAAATATATTTTCTATCATATAATAAATTAAGGGTTTTGCATACAGTTATGTCCATATTTTTTGAACTTATAAATATTTATTGCAATACCCCGAAAACGACATTTTATAGCTTACTTCATTTGTCCGATACCGCGGTACTACCTTCAACAATGAAAACAGTAAAATTATTAATTAATTAAATGAGTCGCACAAAAAACTGATAATATAATAGTAGTAGTAAATAGGGAATTAAAGAAATGACATAAACACAATATACTTACGTGCCGGATAACCTCAGGAAAACATTTTTTTTCTAAGCACTCACTACACGTGTTGCAATATGGTCGAAGAACATGTGAATAGGCTGTATTGCTACCATACTTGCACGAACAACCATTCCATGGTTATGTTTTGATAGCCAATCGGGCGCATCTTATTGGCTATTAGAGATCATATGATATCTATCAAAGTGCTCATAAGCGGTATTGAAGTATCACCGTCGATATGCCCCTATTGACTTAAGTTATGACTTACGTACTTACGGGTACGTTTCCACTTCATCAAGAAGCTGTGCTGGAACTTCGTTTACGCAGATTGAAAATGGCCTAACGGCTTATGTTATTATGGCTTTTGATAATATATTCAATAATCGAATGCTTTCATTAATGTGCTCCTAAAATGATTTTGATCAAGTGGGTAAATATGGCATAATACAGCAGGTTTACTAGCTGTAATAAAAGAAACCATACCATTGCTAGTGTAAATTGTAATATTTCTACCATCTTCCTCAGTTGCTGTTCATCGCTATAAAAGTATATAAAGTACTGTTTCCCTTAGCAACTCTCGGGAAATTTTTGGTCCATTTTCCATTCAATATTACATGTAGCCTCAGACGACGTCGAAATATTTTTCTTTTATAATGTAGCCTTCAGAATTTTTTGGACATTTTAACAAAAGACGCGGACAACCAAGTTATGTAGGTCATTAGATTACCGCCCAAGCATAAGCTTTGACCTTTCTCTGGTTATATGATGTTCTGGTTGTATGTAAAAAAGAAAATTCAATATATGGGGTAACAAGATTCAATATGATAGATTCAATATGGGTTAAAGTATAGAATTACCGTTTAGTGCTCAAAAATTTTGTTTCTTTTTTCAAGATTAATTATATTTATTATTCAAAGTATTTTTTACTCATAGCCTATACGTTTCTGCAATCTTATTAGGTCATTTATGCCTTTGAGAAAAAGCTCTGGGGACCTAGACTCAACAAACTGTGTGATAGCATTTTGTACTTGTACTAATTCTTGTGAAGAAAATTTTTTTACATGCAAAAAATTGCCCTAATCGTGGACGGTGGTAAGTATAGTAGTCTTGGTAAGTCCGGCAAGGATGAGGAGGTGCGGAAGATGACGAATGGTTACTAACTGCAGATCCTGTAATGTCAAAATTGTTTCTCGAGCAGAGTGAGATCTTGTACTATCATGGAGCAATAATGATAAAGATCGATTCTTGAGGGGCTGTTCGCTGTTTCGCTACGAGCTTTGTAATCGTAGCTCGAACTTGTGCACAGTAGACATCAGCGGTTATTGCTTGTCCGGATCTGAGTAAGCTGTAGTGAATAACACCATGGAGTGACCACCAAACAATTATTATTATTTTCTGTGGACAAGCTTCGTTTTAGGGTATTGTTACGGCGTTTGAGCTGGATTCAGCCATTTCGTTGCTCGTTTGCGATTATTGTAAAGAATCCATTTTACGTCACACGTAGAGATGTGTAAGTCATCTCTGAACCGGTTCAAAAGTTCAGATCCCACAGACTTGAACCATTGAGCTGCAGCTCATCGATGACATTGGCGCAACGCGATGGACATTGCAACTCCTGTTTCTGCGGCTCTGATATCGACCTCGAATCATCGAGTTGGCAATGCTTTAAAGTTTATAGTTTGAAAAATTAACTAATTTGGATTTAACTTTTTATAGTTATGCGTAATTCCATTATCGTTGTGGTCTAAAATAATAATACATTGTAATTATTATTATAATGTTACTTTATTTTGAATAACTAATTCCAATAAAAAATATTTGCATTAATATATGAGATACAAGAAAGAAATATCATCATATCGTAAAAAGAAAATTCTTAAAGTTTAAGGTGGCAATGGTTCTGCATTTTTAGGCTCCCGTAGTTTACGTCTAGGAACCTTTTAATTATCCATTATAATTTCGTCATGTCCGTCCGTCTAAAATAAATTTTCTATTACGTTTATTTTAATAAATTTTCCATTATAATTAAACCAAATAAAACGCATCAAATTATTAAACAATGAATTACGTGGGCTTCAGCCACAGGTTGTTATAAAAGCAATTCTACTTTAAAATAAATTTGGTTGTAACTAAAAAGGTGACTCCACTTCGTAAGTTGGAATATAGAATGGCTATTGAAAACAGTTTCGAAATAATGTAGCTATATATTGTGCTGACTCAGTGGCTCGTACTATAGCGTTGGTGTCTGCTGCCGTTGCAACACAGCTGACTTCATAGATTAGGGCTGCGTAACACCTCCCACCGAAGAGCAGCGACTATGAATGACCCTGGTCATGAATGGAGCTGGAGATTCTGTTGCTTGATTTATTTTCCCAGCTTTTGGAACAACATACACCTTCTGTTGTTCTTTATGATGATCTTCTAGTTATTCTCCGGATTTTTAGATGCTTTATGCTCTAACCCAGCCATACTCAACCTTATTTTTATAGGGGCCACAAATACGTTACGGTCATAATGTCGTGGGCCGTAAGCAAAATATATTTAGTCCTAACTAAAACGTAATTCCAAGTTAACGATGTAGTTACTTTATTAATGAAAAAAGAAGTTTTAACAAAGATATGTTTTAATG
>DWHK01001242.1:0-11514 GCA_018247855.1 Graphium androcles
AACCAGTTGGATTCCCCATACTTAGAAGTTTCGAAGACCAGAAGCGCCATCGCATGGACTGATGTGAATTGTTAGAAAAGTTCAATTTTGGTGAATCGAATGCTAAAATCTGGATATATTGCTACAAACCCAAAACCAAAAGACAATCTGCTCAATGAGTGTGTCCTTTTGAGGAACCGGCAACTAAGGTGAAGAAAGGAAGAAGTCAAGGAAAAAAGATGATTGCCTCATTCTCAGGTCAGTAAGGGCATTTCGCGATAGTTTTACTGGAAGATGGAAGGAGAATTACTCCAGATTGAAATGTTAGCTGTTGTTTGCCTATTGTGTAGAAAAATGTTTGATAGCAGCGCCCTTAAGGAAGGATCAGCCTTCACCACGGCAATGCTTCAGTGCACTCCGCAAAATGAATAATTGAGTACTTGACTATAGCAGTTGCCTAGATAATGAGCCATCCGCCATATAGTCCCGACCTGGCGCTCTTCGAGCTTTACGAGGCCTGAAGATGCTATGAGTGCATTTGCAGAAGAGATCCCCAAGGAAGAATAGGGCGACTGCTTTCCTCAGTAGTTCCATCGAATGCGAAGTAATAGTAATATAATAATATGTATAGAGAGTAATAATAATAATATGTATAGAGAGTAAAGAGGACTACTTCAAAACCAATAAAAATATTGCCAATTTTCTACATTGAGCCGTTATTTATTTTATAAGGAATTCAGTGCGACCTACGTATAATTAAGCGCAAGACAAATGACTGCTTTATATATAATTAAAACTACAAGTTTTGGATAACGCATTCAAAATAAGATTTTTTCGCCAGACATTTTTGGCAAAATCTACGAAATAAGCGGGACAAGACAAGACAAGAGAAATTATTGTTCTTAGAAAATTATCTCATTGTTACGATGTAAAGTCACTTCATAAGGGTGAGTTAGACATTTATGTTGTATTTTTTTCATGACATCAAGAAGTTCGGCATTCTGATTATGTAATAAAAAGGATTAAAATGGAAAATCAACGTGTTAGGGGTTAATCTTAGGGGCATTAAGAAGTATAAAGCACATTATTTTGATGTGTTGCAAAATTGATATTAATATTATTGTCCTCACTGCTTTCTCCAATATGTAGAATAGACATTAACAAACATGCATCCTCATTAACAAAAGCAACTTGCATTACGTGCTATGTTTAAATGCACTTAAAGGTAATTAATTACAAAACGGATAATGTTGAAGTGTAGCAGTTGTGAAAATAGCTTTCGCTTAAAGTCTAGCCGCGTCTATTACGTAAATATAAGTATAGTATAAACAAAGTAAAAAAAAAAGATGATCAAAACAGTCAAGGCTTTAACGCAGGGCAATGTACATAGGTATCGCGCGAACCATGCGCCGGAGTCAGTCCACCTCTAGAATTGCGCGGGAAAGGTTGCGCCGTGGTCGCGTTTTGCCGCTCTTTTCACATAGTAAATAAGAACACCGGTAAGTCTTTTCTATCTATAATTTTGTACATATTACCAGATATAAATTAATATCCAGTCTTTATTCTATTTTAAAATTTTAAACATCAATTAATCGATCGAATATAATTTTAATCAATCTAGGTGACACCTAGTCAAGACTTGATTCTCGGAAAAAATGTAACTAACTTGCAGTATTTAGATCAGTCGATCTCTCATGTACTTTTTCGGTTGCGATATTGCCGGTGATTGAAAACGCCTTTCCTTTCACCAGATATACAACTTAAACGTAACTAAATGATTCTACATATTGGACAATTGAAGTCACGGAGTCATCCTAAATACACATATTCATATGTAACTATACAATCGCAATTTATAATTTTTTTAATAAAAAAAGCTAATCGAATTTAAAAATAGTATGTCTTTGAATAATTATTTATTTAATACGAATAATAAATTGAAAAAAATTACAAATTTCAATATGTGCTACTGCACTCTATTGTATTGTATACTACACAGAGATTTGAATTAATGTGTATTTCGTTTATTTCTTGAAGAACTAAAAGAATATAAATTAAATACAACTTTGCTCAATAAACATTAATTCGCGATCTGATCTGCCTATGCTGGCAATAATTTATTAACTTCTTTATCCTGGTTTTAGCTCGTTCAAAAGTATATACTCATATCTCTTCATGATGTACCGTTTTCAGAAATCTGAAATTAGCCTTTTAAAATAGAATGATTTAATGGGGAATTATTATTATCATATTTTTAATATTTGTCGTTCTGTTTTTATACATCTTAGTCTTTTTAGATTAATCATGAAGTTGACAAAAGTAATACATAAACGTTAGAATCACATTGTTGACGCTAATAAAAGGTAATGGCTACCTTTTATTTATTGAATTATTGGTTTTTTATTTTCTGATTTTCCGGTCACTCCTTCAACCAAACGCTCCTTAGTTATTTAATAAATAAAATGACATTGTCTTAAAAACAAAAAATCTGAAACAAACAACTATTAATTATATAACTTTTATTACACAACGTAGTTAAAATTAAATTCTTAAAACACAAAGTCTCATTGTCTGTTCCAATTAAAGATGGAGGGAACGTAAACAAACATATGTCACATACTTTAATATGGATATCTAAATTCATAATATATTGTAGAAGTCAGTTTCGACTGATATTTTGCAGTTTACAAAAATTTAAGAAATATTTTACGAATTTCGAGTAACTTTACGTAATAAGTGAGTTATTATTTACCTTTTGACGTACAAAAGGTAAATAATAACTTACCTGGAACTCGTACAAAAGTAATTGATACATTAAAAGTTCTTGATATTTGGCCATAGCCACTATAAAAAAATATGCTAACAAGGGGAAATAAAATATAAACCGTATAAAATTTAAAGCCATGACTTCAACATATAAAGAAAAATCCGACCATAATAAAACAAAGAGAAAAAATTCTATCCTTTTTGATTTAACAGCCTTAATCCACAGACGGATAATTTCAAAAACAATAATTTATTTAAATTCTTTTTATATTGCGCATTATTCTGAACAAATCATTTTAATTGATATCCATATCATGGATGTTCATAAATTACTATCCCGCCATCTTCGGGAATGGCGGTAGTTTAGATTTCGAATGACGTCACTGAGCTAATGTCATTAAACCATTCAGTGTCATCCCAACTAATCGTGTGTTCAAAATTTTAGCTCAATGGGTTGTGGGATTTATTTTACTTTAAACGTCAGTTGCAAGAAAGTTTGTAATAATAACGCCTAATTACAATTTAAACGTTTTGACTATTGACTACCTTACACCGATTTAAATAATTATACATAAACAAACTATGTATTGTTAATATTATACATTGGTGTTCCTTTCAGTGTTAGAAAGAACACGGGGTCCTTCCACTAAAAGGCTGATGATATATCTGCAGTTGTGCTAGTGTTCCGAATGTTTACAGGCAGTGGTATTTCTTAAGGTGCCGCGTTCGTCTGACCTCACTCCAAAGTAACGCAACACGAGGAAGCCAGCTGATAGCTCGATAACTTTGTCGTCCATCTCATTTGCAGATTAAACTTGTTTTTCTCAAAAGTTATGTCGCTTGTTTATTGGGCAAACAATGGTGTGACGGGATTAAATATTATGTTTAAAACTCTACATGAAATTATAATAATCGTGTAGTTTTAGTACCTCATCTTTCCTCTTCAAACCTATCTCTGTGTTTTTTTTTTCTTATTTTATCTTATCTACTCAGAACACACATAACGTTTTCCTGTAGATATCCCTTTTTTCCTTGCAACGAAAATAAACTTGTTTATTTCAAGCTCTGTTAGTTTTGTAAGCGTAGCTATGGATTAGATCCAATACTGGAAACACCACTTTTACTATGGCTTATTTGAAACGCTTGTAACCTACGTTTGTGGAATTTCTTTTTTTTTCGCACTTTATATACCATGTTACAGATTCTTAACATCTTCTTAGAATTATATAACTGACATCGTTCGAACACAAATTACTTAATAATGAAGACCATTACTATAAATTAATGCCTCGAAAGACACAAATGACAAAACTTACAAATATTATCCCCTGTTGCCTTTCTTTCATAATTCACACAAATTTACGTATGCCAAACCGTAACAGACTTCATAAAATATTCATTTGTATTTGTCTAAGTATTTTTATTCAAATTACGCTAAATCTATTTTATATTTATTTATCTATGATTTTGCTCCTTTATGATCTATGTGGAAAAATTCAATTTATGAAGAAAAAATATGTTTTTATTTTTAAAATTAAAATTACCGACTGAATTACCCATTGGGCAAAGAATAAATTAACTATAATAATTTTCCCATGCATGTACTCGTTTGCATTATAACTTCATGTACAGACAGCCTACTTGCAGAACATATCCTGTCACTAGGCCAGCTCGTCCGGAGAAGCATCATACCTTCAATGGTTCCTTAGTTGACTTTCTAACTACATAAAAAATCGATACTATTAAAGACTTCCAGGATGAGGCTTTATTTCGTAAACAGCTTTTTTAAACGACCTTTTCTTAGCAACCATCGTCAGTCAAAGTGTATTTTTTTTATTTCGATTTAGGCTTTTGTAAGCTCTTACAAACGTGAAAATGATCATCTTTTGTTAACTTTTTCTAATGGATGCAAATAGATATGCTAAATAATTGGTCGCTTCAACTACTCGATAAAATCAATTATTTCTCTATCGGGCGTGAAATATTTTATCATAAATTTAATTTAGGATTACTTTATGAATGAATGATTGTTCGATGCGACATTTTGGATTATATGAACATCGCGCGTAAGCTGCGTCCTCTGTGTAACAAAAGTATTTCATAACTGGTCATTATTTTGTTATAATGTGCCAAAAAGTGTCAAAAATGACAAGGACACATGTGTACGTCTATAGGCCGAGCTCTTCGATAATATTTAGTCTATAATATTTCATGTGGTATTTATACAAATTCTTGTTTTACCATTTTTTATATCGTTCAACCTGCAAAAATTATGCTCAAAACTCTACATTAAATAATAATATTCGTGTAGTTTTAGTACCCCATTTTTCCTCTTCAAACCTATCTCTGTGATTTTATTTCCCTTTTTTATCTTATCTTCCCAGAACACACACGACAGATTCTTACCTTCTCCTGTAGGAAGCACGCTTAGCGCATTATGCTTCAGGAATAATTGATATTAATTAATAGGTCGACTACTACTGGTATCTTCTACTAAGAACTAGAAATACTATTTCAATTTACCATAGTATAACCATGCTAGGCTGCTTAGCGAATTGGCCCAGCGAATCGACTCTCATTGTTGTGCCTACAAAGTGCTATCGTTTAAGAAAGCGAATTAATTACAATATTCTTTTGTGATTTCTAACAACGTGTATATGTTGCTTATTCAAATCTATGTATTTGTATTTGTAGCATGAATGTCAATGTTCTTTGTATTACACGATTAATTATTAATGCAAAATAATAAATAAAACTTTACTCATATAAAAAATATGTTTCTACATATTATGTTCTTTACAGACTTTGAAACTATCCAGCGGATGTGCCCCGAACTGGTTTCATTTGAAAGGCAATAATGCTAAGATGATTTTTGACCAAAAAATTCATGGTAAAGATCAAATTTTACATATTTTCTAAGTTTGTGTTTTTTTCATTATACTTTAATATAACAAACGTAATAACATGTAGGAATAGGCATGTAAACTAACAGTCAATGCCTATTATCTTTAACATTGCTTACTCTGTCAAACTAGCATCTTTTATGTTTATGTCCACGCCGCGATTTTAACCAAAAGCATATGTTAGGGTTTTGAGATTAGGTGATCATCATTTATTATGGCCTAGCTGTGCCCCGCAGCATTGCCCGCCATTTATAACTATATAAAATTTGTATATAAAATTCATTACCAATGACCTTCTTATGAGCCGAGTACTAACTCGGCTCATAAGAATCGTATTGTGATGTAAAAATGTAAAATACCTCTCATAAATTGTACATGTGCCATAAAATACGATTAACAAACGAACAAAGAAACTCGTCACATTTATATCTCGTCATCTTATACCTTTTCTCTTCTTTATAATAATAATTATATACAATAAATAACATCCGTCGTTAAAAGAATAATCAAAGATCCTACAGTGGTAACTTGAGACTGCATAATAAAAAACAAATATTTCCATTTTCCAGCAAAACAATCAATCGATCTGTTGAGCGGCTACATCTGTTCTAAACTTTCTTTCCGGTTTCTGTTTAGCGTTTGTGTAACAAATCACATTTTTCGGTATCAAAGTGTCGTGTCGCGTGAAAGTAGTCGAAAGTAGTCGATTCGATTCTATTCCGTCAAAAGAATGCACAAATAAAGTACGATCGATGTGTGTCCAAAATTGTTACTACTACCTTAATGTCATAATTTTAGGGTAAACAAAAGGGCAGTGTTAAAATTTTAACTCTCATTTTTCAACAGTTAATCATTGTATTTTGCCAAAATTTAGGTCGTCATACCTAAAAGTATGACCTTCATATGTAAGAAATTAACAATTAACTGATTGTAAACACATCGCGTTCCCGAACACAAAAACATAATCAAATGCAGAAGTTATATTTCTTAAAATCAGTTAAAACGATATTTCTTATGTGGTTTCCTACATTTTTTTGTTTTGAATAAAAACAATCTTCAAAACAATTTGGCGTACTAACAAACAGTAACATCGATTATTATACAATATATGTGACTGCAATTTTATTTTCAAGGTTTGTTTATCGTTATCAAGTCGTATTCAATTAAACATGCAATTTAGTCTAGGAGAAAATAAGCGGGCAATATCGCTACATTCTGACAGCTACGATTTAAAAATAGAACAACGGCTGTACCGAACAATAAATTTGACATTTCAATTTGATTTTAGGGTTGCGTCTAGTTTCGCGCGTTATGTTGCAACCGTATGTTGCAAGTGCGTTGCCCATTTTGATTCATTACCAATGACCTTGAGACAGCTGCTCTCGGTTATTCAAAATTAATTGCCGCGCTTTTTGTACAGACGTACACAAAATATTAATTTCATTCATTGCGATTTTTAAAAGGAACTAACCTATCCGTGACGCTGAGTCATAAAGACGTCGAAATTCTATTAATATGCAAAATAAAATAAACAGCGTTAAAGGATAACGCTGTTTTTTTACTTTGTAAAGGGTTATGTGCAATATGAAAATAAAATTACAATATATTCAGGAGATATACCGATTTATTTATAGTTCACAAACATCAAAGAAGATTATTTTTAAATAAAAAGTCCCAAAACTTGTCTTTATTCCTTTAGTATTTGTATTTGTATCAAATGCTGAATAGTCTTTTTTACTCATCGTATTTCATTATCTGAAATTCTCTATTATATAAATTTTCATCTTAGGTTAAAATATAATTTATTATATTAGTACTTTAATAAAGCTGCCGTAGCTTAGAGTACAGTACTCTTATTATTGTACCGTAATATATCAACTATCACTCAGTCAAAAGGTTTAAAGGTTGAAGTTTTACATTCGAATGTATGCTTTTTTATATATATATATATTTTTAAATTGCCTTTTCCATAGAATTAGTTATAGGTATTGAGTTCCGTTTATAGGGAGAAAATATCATAGGAGAAATAAAGAGAACAAAAAACATCATAACAGAATACATTTTTTGTCCTCTCCGATTTAAAATTTCGACATTAAGGTAAGGTGACTCTGATCTTATGTACCTTAACATTAGGTTAAGGTACTTAAGATGAGAGTCGATTGAAGTTAGTTATCTGAGTCGAATATACGTCATATACACTCTACGTCATTAGCAACCTGATGGCATAAGCGTATGGTTAGGTTACTTTTGTTTTAGATAAGGAAAAACCTATATATTACCCTATTATACCTATTCATCTTTTAATTAATATACCAGTTATTATACCTATTAACCTATTTATGTTGTTGTCTGAAAACGATACCATGCAAGTAAAATACACGCAATAGTTAGACTTTTTGTAATAGAAGAGGTACGTCATAAGAAGTGATGTTACAAATATTAAAATGTGTTCAAACAATTTTTTATTATTCGTTCTAATTATCTTTTTCTTTGCTGCGAAATTAAAATATAGTATATGTACTTACACATTTATCAACCATTGAATTGAAATGAAGCGTAAAAACGTGATTTAGACTCGATGTTAAGGAAAATATAGCTAAGAATAAGTAAATAATAATATATATATTATTTTCCCTTAACTTATAACGATTTTACGGAATCTTGGAAGGTATTGTTGGTGGTAATACACACATACACACATGCATACATACGTCTTCCATTGAGTTATATTAATAGTAATATAAGTTCTGATCTTATCGCATAGAATAACGTTGTAACGCGAGGTTAGTTACGGTGTTGATGTTGTGGAGTCATAGACAAGGTCGGATCACAATCGGATCGGGTCGGATTAATTACAAAAAAAACTTTAACTTGAAGAAGTAATTATCCATGGAGTCGTATAAAATGTCCCCATTTTATCTTACACCTATATGAGACGAGAGCGTACACTATAGAGGGTTATTCCATTTATCAAATATATTTACGTGTTATTAGCCCAGGGGTGCGATTTTTGAGATAAATGCTGTAGCTGACTGATGAAAAGGGACACGAGCCAGCCAACCAGCTCTTCATTATGGACAACCTATGACAACGGGTTCCTACTGAGATCCCAATGTTCGACTATGAAGGACTAGACTGGACTAATCTAGACTACAAATGCGTCGGAAAATAAGTATAATGTTATCCATCTATGTTCATATTACGACATTATAAAAAATGATTACATCGAGTTAAATTTTTGTACATTTGACAATACCAATTTACGTCTTGAAAAATATTACTACTCCAGAAACAATATATAGAGTTATACGCTCACATCTGCCCCAGGAATGTAATATTACTTGCGGCATTCTCACAAATAAAATAAATCAGTAAATATTATGTTAGAAAATTGCGCTGGTATTTAATATAAAGGACGTGGGAGTAGAACAGATCACATATATTGAATTTGCTCTTCCATCCAAGAGTTTTAAGTCAAATAAAAAAATTCTTCTGAATATAACATTCGTTTTGAAATAGTGTAATAGATAATTCAGTAGCAGGATGCAATTATATTAACTTCACACATTATAAGAGATATAAAAGCCTGATCTCATGCAATTTACCTGAAAATTTATTTTATCATAGATATTACAAAAAAGACCAATTAAAACACGTTACTAAATTAAAGCAGCGAAATAAATATATAAATAAAACCAAAACTAAATGTTGCTCGTGACTTCGCTCATGTTTACTTTAGATTTTTAATGTAAGATTTTTTAGGGATCCTTCCCCTTCCGGATCCTATTTGATTTTCTGTATTCTAGTCATTATGTTGCTTCTTGTGTATGTAAACTAAGGTTTAAAGCTGGATAACCATCTAGGTATTACTTTCCTATCTGTCGAGAACACTGCTTTTTTTGGATAAAAGGTACCCTGTGTCCTTTTTCGTACTCTTGGCGACGTGTAAAAGTATTACGTATTCACAATATATTTTACAATATTTTTGTTATATAATCTATTTAAAAAAAATAATGGTATTTGCGTTATAATCACAGACCGACAGTATGTTACATTATATATTTTATTTTTACATTAAGCTACGAGTATATACTTCTACGATGAAATCGAAACTTTTCAGAAATATGATCAACATGGGCGGACCCATTTGTCAATTTTGATGATAACGCGTGATTTTCGCGTAAAATGAATTAAACCGCAAAATAAAGTATCACAAATTCAATTGTTTTGTTTGTCTTGTATTAAATGCCGCGTTAATTAAACGTTCATAAGAAATCAACAAATTATCGTAGCTTAATTTTAAAATTGTTAGCCTTATGACCTTGCTAAGAAAAATAGTAATAGTTTAAATACTTAAGGTTTCGGTTCGCAACCAGATGACTTCAATGCCTTCGTTGTGCAAGCTTTATGCAATGATGACAGATTGGCGCAGTTGCTAAGCCTTAGGATATGACGTCGCGGTTCGTGGGTTTGATCTCCACCCAATTATTTGTATAGCGTAAAAATAATTCTAGCACATGGGTGTTTGTATATTCGTAATAAATGTTTGTAAAAACCCCGTGAAATACAAGCAATAGATTTATAGTTAGGACAGCGTTTGAAAAAACTAAAAAACGAAACCTGCGGAGATCCATTACAAGTTATTTGTTGTTCCAAGGTAACCTATGTTGAACAAGCAAAACGGACGAGTTTGTAGAGTTAAAGCCGATTTGCCGATTGCTTGGAAAGTCTAAGTGGTCCATGCGTCTGATATGCTTTGAATAAATCTGACCTTCATCGATCTCTCTCTAGAGTTTGATAATCAGTATATGAAAAAATTAAAAGTTATTAGTATTTAAAATTGGCATTTAATGTACCGAAGGCAAGATAACACAAGTATTTTCTTCACAGAAAATCTAAAATAACGGACTTCAACCGTCTCAGAAGTAGACTTTCATGATGTATTTCTTCAACTATTTGATTAATAACTTAAAACTACTTGTCAGATCTTAATCAAATTCAAATGGTACGAACCTACAGCCGAATTGACAACCACATCCTCTTTTAAAGTCGGTTAAAAAGGCAGAGTCTACTCGTGTTTGAGCGTGTATTTGTTTGCTTTAATATCATCCATTTGGTTTTTGCTCGGTTGTACATATATTGACCACCGTCACCGAGGTCCCGCGAAAAGGTCAAGGGGACACATTTGTTCCTAGCTGTTCCCCGCGACTTGGTTTATCATTTGCTACAAGCTTCTAAGGGTCGTAAAGTGATTCTAAAGAGCCTAAACTAAAGAGACACTTAAAAGACTTTCCATTCCGAAGTAGTAACTAATAGTTTCTGAGGTTATTACGTTCCAACAAATGAAAAACCTATTCAGTTTTATTATCTAAATATATGTAACTCAAAGTGACTGACTGACATAGTGATCTATCAACGCACAGCCCAAACCACTGGACGGATCGGGCTAAAATTAGGCATGCAGGTAGATGTTATGACGTAGGCATTCGCTAAGAAAGGATTTTGATAAATTCCACCACTAAGGTGATAAAATAGGTGAAGATGGAGGATGTAAATGTATTAGTTTGAACCTATCAGTACCTAATGGAACGAATAAATTAAGACAAAATAATTTTAGTTCTAAATGTTGACAATAGATGGCGTTAGTAGTATTTTAAAACTAGCTATCGTTGTGTTTTCATTGAGTTACATATACCCGATGATGAGTGGCCACCGTATCTAATAGTACATTCTATACCTAAATATCTCTAGCGGATTATATTTGACGATTTTGGCTGTTCTTTTCTTGACATATTTTGGATTGCATTTGCTTTGTTTCGGTTTAGTAGTTTTGGTTATAGACTCTGCTTTGTATTTGGCATTTGTT
>DWHK01001243.1:0-11513 GCA_018247855.1 Graphium androcles
AATCTAGACAGGTCTATTTTCTTTAAGTATTAATGATTAATGAATCCTTTAATGAAATGCGTCAGGTTTAATAAAGGAAACGTGAAAAATAAGGCTCTTACTTAACGTATACGATACCTCCGTAGTACATTTTTTATCTTGTGCATTACGTTTTTCATGTACTAATAAATATTATTTGTAGTTTAAGAATCTTTATGATTTATTCATTGGTTTTTATTATCCCAGATCAGAGCCAGTATGCTTTTGTGTAACAATTTGCTTTGCATTCTAATAGGAATAATTACGGTCGGCAATTATTCATTCCCAGATGTCATTTGGCAAGGATCGTAAAATTAATACGTTTAATACCGTACTCTAATCTAAGGGATCTATTTAATTCATAGTAATATGTTTACCCTTTATGCTGGCCCTTCTTATCAAATATTTGAAACACATTACTTTATGTTTATTCAATTACTTGAATTAATGACTTTTAAATTTAACGTTACCTTGAATATTTGTCATTGTTGATTCAAATGGCAATTCCGTGGCCAACCTTATGAATATGGAACTTGGCAAATAATACATGACGCTAAATTTCATTATAGCATCATAAAACATTTAAAGCTGAACTTTGTTTAAAATCAAATTACGGTATTTAACATTGTTACACTATTTGAATTTATGTGCACCTAAATTCGATAATTGCTAAGTTGTTCAAGCATATTTTATTTCAATGTTCGCTGTACAAGAAAACTTTAGCTGTTTAGTATCAGTTGTATAGCTATACTATAGTATAGAGATAATTTATTAAATCGCTGCGATGTTCAGAGATAAAAACTAAATAGTTTTCTTACTATAAAAAATAATATATAAGAGGCTACAATAGGTTACCACAGAAGGCAAGATTAATCAGGTAATGAAACAGCATAGACTATGTATATTTTTATATTGTAAATGTCAGCAAATAATTTGAATATTGCACACCAGTAAATTAAATAAAACCATAAAAGAAAATATATACAATAACATATAAATTTGCTTACTATTTAAACTATAACAAGGACGCGTCTATATATGTTGACATTTATTTTTTTAATAGTCTTAAATCACAAGGACAATTTATTGAATAATTACTGTGTTTTTAAAATTACAAGGATCTGGTTTACATTACGGTAACTTAATAACAGTATTTGTAACACTTTTACTTTAACACGCTTACTATCTATTAATGCAGTGTTTTCTCATAACAATCCGTTTGTTTTTTTTTATTTATTTTTTTCACTAATATACTTCACATGTGTTGTGTCTTGTGCAACAAAATAAATTGATTATAAATTATCTAAAATGTGCAAAAAATGCCGTCAATAAATTTTTTACTAAACCCGATCATATAAACAAGAGTATTATGAAGATTTTTCGGTGCTTTTTATGAACTTAAACAGATCCATAATAAGCAATCAAGATATTTTAGGTGGTAGCGCCGCTCAATTTGACCCACAAATCCAACGTTTCTCGTTAAGACGACGTTCTTCAAGCGCCCGATGGTGTGTTACACCCCACCGGCACAAATATCTTCGACAAAATATGTTATTTCTTTTAAATACCTTATATAAAGTTTTACATATTAATTTTTAGGTCACGTAGTTTCTGATTTTTTAGTCTCTGAAGCCCTAATACTAATGACTTCTTTTGATTTCGTTTCTTTCCCATGTTACACGATTGTAACAATCCTGAGCGCTGCAAATTTGCTTACGTCCGACCTGGTGGCAGGTGGGAACTAGAAAAATGTTTGTCAATGGAATAAATTTTGACTTTTTTCTATGGAAGGGATGATAAATTAGTAGACGGTTCCCCGTTTTATGTTACGCGATCCCTTCGCCCATGGACACACTCAACATCCAGAGAGTCGCGTGTGCGTTGCCAGCTTTGATAATTGTTTATTAGGGAACATTGGTCGGGAACATATCAAGAATTTGTAGGGGAAAGGAGTAAAAAAAGAAGAGTAAGTACCCGGCAAACCCAAAAAGTCATGCATACTTTATTTTATGCCGACTTTGTGTAGGGCGGTGGTGCGGCCGTAGAAGTGCAGCAAGAGTCGTGAAAGGATGTTATGCTCCACCATCTAGAAAATCATGTGACGAATGACCGAACAAATACATAAAAATCTCAAAAAATAAATTATATATTTTTTCGCATTTTTCTTCTATAGGGATTTATAATAAAATCTGAAAACTCGTTAAAGAGTAAATTTAGTAGAGATTAAAATATTTACTTACATGTACTTTTATTTTTATCTATGTCGGCTTTAGGTGTATATACTTTACCCATGTACGTTTCTTTGTTGTATCAAAGAGTCTTAAATTATAAGATAAATAGATAAAAGATAAAAGATAATTTTGAATGGTAAATCTAGCGGTAATGAAAATTATTCAATGGAAGTTGAAACTGACATTACAGATGAACAAAACCAAGATGAACAAAAATCAAAACGTTCTATTTGTACGCGCTGCCTGCAGCCTGTAGATGATGATAATAAGGTGGAAATCGGTGGCCAATGCTTCCATTCGCAGTGCGCTAAGTGTTGTAAGTAAAGTTATATTTACTTTATGTTCAATTACATAGAGCATGTCCGCATTTGATATATATATTAGGTATGTTTAATTTGATTGTAAGCTTTGTCTTAATATTTTATATTTCTTTTAGATTTCTGTCACGAAGTCCCAACTTCGAAGCTTAAAATATACTACGGTCAAGTATTCTGTGAGGACTGCTTCCATCGTCATGTTCTTAACCGCGGTAAAGATAATCCTTCTGACTTTTTCAAGCAATGTTTTGACCAATGGCAGAACAATGCAATGTTTGCCGAAAATATGCGACAGTTTATGAATGGGAATAAAGAGAGCGCTCCGTTTGTGTTTATGATGCAAGGTCCTCAGAGTACCTTTTGTCGTTGCGGGACTGGTCCACAAGAATGGTTCAAGCAAAATGAGCCAAAAAAATGTAAGTTTAAATACCAGCACATGTTAATATAAAAGAATGGTTAGACATTGCATGTGTTCTTAAAAGTGATACGGCATTAATAGCTAAAAGCTCAGCATGTCCGAGAAAATAATAACGTCACATTTTGCATTTATCTTCGTTCTCTAAGTTGCCGGTGCTTATTTCTTACAAAAGGTTGTTATCGCATCTTTTGCCCCCTACACGTTTTGGCACACAGGCGGAGATTCTAACTTAATATTAACATTACTTGTACTCGTTTGCCGCATTTGTTACTATAAAAAACTAAATAAACATGTAAGAATGTAATGAATCGCGTGTAAGTTATCTCTTCAAATATCTGTTGTTTACGACCAACAACCATATCAGATTTAATTTTAATGTTATGTGATATCCTGAAACAGTTTTTTAACTACTGTAAACGATATTTTAAATAATTAGGAAAATTGAGGCTATCCCGCTTAAAATGTCTTATGAAATATAATTATGTAATGTCATAGAAAAAAATTTGTCTGTAGGTGCGTAATGGTTGAAAATGAAACATTTTCACAGCACTCGCCACATTTTCAACCGATGGCGAATCTTTTGGCACCTGTGACTTAACATTTGAACTTCGCACAGAAGTATCGGAGATTCCAAGCTGCGTTTTCAAAGAATCAGCAAATGAAAAAAAAATTACTGCATCAGCTTTGCAAAAAATAGAAAAGCTAACTAAATATCTCCAGAAAAAAGACTTCAGCAATATATCAAGTGAACGTTGCAAAAAATGGAAAAATTTTGTAGAAATTGACAAGATTTCATTATTAACTAACAGCGATGAATCTTTTAGTGGTTGGATGAATTTACAAGATCCTAAAAAGCTTAATCCTAAATCAGAATGTCCTAAATGTTTGTGGCAATGTGGTCCAATATATGTAAACAGTGATTTTTTACAAAACGAAATTGTTTGTGGGGATTATTAAGGTTCTTTTACAATAAAGGGTTTTAAACAATTTATTTTTTATTTTTTTCTCACAAATAATCAATAATTATCACAAGAAACATTAGTAAATTTATTGTACCACGGGCATTACCCGGACATATTTACTTTTTTATGTCCTCAAAAGTGTCATTACTTTGAAGAAAGTAAATATATTCGAAAATTAACAGAAATTATTAATTTTCCAGTCTTAGTTTAGATAGAAATTTAAATTTAGTATATACTGAGGTTTTAGATTTTTACTCTGGATAACGACAACCTGTATTTATTTAAGCTGTGTACTCTCATTGACATTAGTGACCAACGACACTAACAACAATAAGTTCGTTTTACAAATATACGAATGTGATGTAGGTGTGGCTCTAAAGAATCCTTATTAGAAATATATTCTGAATTTAACAAATACTAAAACTTTCTAAGAACAAAAAACTGTGTCAATTGGTAAATTTCTAGCAGACTACTTGAAATCGTATTTCTTACTATAATAACTGGTTTACTCAAATATATAAATCCGAAATATTATATACCATTATGTATGGAAGAAAAACCCCATCAACATATCGTTCTACACCTTCGGTATATTCACATTATACAGGAAGGTAAGTAGGGGCTGCATTGTGATACAATTTCAGTAGGAATTATTCACGTAATTATGTGCCTTAACATTTGTTACTAGATCCTCGACAAACCTTCGTTCAACAAAAACGGTATTTTTTTAAAAATAAAGGTTAGCAAGCGAGCAGACGGTTCACTTGATGTTAAGGGATCCCGTCGCTCATGAACACACAACATCCGAAGAGTTGCATATAAATTCAGCCTTGCAAATTGGTAATGGGTCTGGAATATATTAAGGATTTGTTGGGGAAAGGAGTGGGAAAAGACGAGGGTAGGAATGGCCATCCGGCAACCCTAAGAGCCACGCATACTTTATTTTATGCTGGCTCTGTGAAGGGCGGTGGTACCTCCCCGGGCGAGCACGGCCGTAGAAATGCAGCAAAAGCTGTATTAATGATGCACTTATTGGCCAACTCGACTAAAAATGTGAATCCAAAGACTTGCAACCTTAGAGTATACATAAGTAACTATAGAGCGCGGGTGACAGAGTGTGAACTGTGAGCACGGATGTGAACAATTCTGTAGTTAAAATCACTTTTAATTAGTATCAAACAGTTTTAATAATCACAACAATAACATAAAGAAACATAACGGCAATTATTTAGTAAATTTATACTTCTTAAGGAGTGTACATATGTAATAAATAAATAAATAAATGGTTACAAAAGTTTACGTTAAGACTACGCCCCACTGCTACACTTTTGCTCGACGCAACGTACTACAAGCGATATCAGCACTCTATATTTTTTATGTGTATAGCTACATGTATACTCTAAGTTATATGTATACTCTGACCTGCTACTATTCGGCTGATGTGTACAGGCAACATTTATCGCTTTTATCAGGTTACATCAGGTTAACTCGCTCACTCGTCAACTTTTTTATAGAAAAGTATAATTTGAAAAATTGCAACTGCTTCTAATTTGTCATCATGGACACCTCACTGGCTCAAAGTGAGACATACGGCTATCGCACATGTCCGTTGCGTTAATGACCTATTTGACAAAAAAAGCATCAATCCGTTCGTCTTCCACATGACCGATGGACGGGTTTATGCGGAAGGTAGAATAAATTATATATCTTCTATAACTTTTCGTGTTTAATAACTCTTACAATTTACCCTATAATCATACATTCGATAATAGAACTGTACTGATTTGAATTAAAACTCTTACTTCACTGACATCGAATTAAGAAATTATTTTCAGACGCTCATCACCGTGTAAAGATGGCGACTCACCAACATTTAAGCTACTATTTGCACCTCTTAACAAAATTTTAATTAATACAATTAAAATGTTACTGTTTATGGTTTTTAAAAGCATAGTAGATACAATTACAAAATGTAATAGGAAATTCTCTATTGCCCAATTTTTCCGAATGATGTACGCTAATTAATTTTGATATATTTTTGAGCGCAACAGATTAAGCGATTTTAAGTTAAGCGTAGACCGCTATCTATGACCAGCATAACACCAAATGTGATCTGATCTGAAAAAAGAAAAAGAAACAGATACTTTTATTTTGCCGTTTTATGCTACACCATGGAGCATCAAGCTTAAGCTGCATATAACTATTGCTCTTTCACCATAAAATCTATTTGTTATTAACCTAGAAGGTATGTACATATATTATCAATTTATTGATAATAGAGCATAACATTTGATTTCCTTCGTTTGCTGGATTGTCATTCCTACCCTCTTCTTTCCCTATTCCTTTCCCCTCCGAATCCTTAATATGTTCCTGACTGAGGGTCAGCCCAATAAATCTATTCTATCTAAATTCTTAGGTTGGAAATGCACACGCAACTCCAGGTGTTGTGTGTCCATGGGCGACAGGATCACTTAGGATCAGCTGAACCGTCAGCATACTTCTCTATAAAAAAAACTCCAATTGCTACCTCTTGCATAAATGCGGCCAAAAAGTAATTTATGCCTGGAATAATAAGGGTTGCGATAATCGAGTTGCTACTGTTACCCCTTCCCTTCCGTTTATGACATAACGACGAAATAAACAATTTGGGCACGGACAGAAAAAAAATGGCCGTTGGAAATGGTCAGATAGTTCTTAGATATTCAAAGCGTTTTACGATTACTTTGAGAAGGGTCGACGTAACGGACTTTGCGTTTAACGAAATCAACGTAAAAAAAATTGAACACTTGCGAAGGTATCAGAAAATTAGATATGTGATTAAAGACACTTATTAAAAAAAAATTCAACTTGAACAAACATGTGATTGAAAAGAAAAATTAAAACTTGAATAACAAAGTCTTTTTGATCGAATATTGGTCACGATAGCTTCAGGTCTGGTAAGAGAAGACCAAGAGTAAAAAAATAAAAAAAAAATCGTGCTAAAAAAACGGACCGTGCTCTCGGTCAGTATGGCGTTTGCTGAAACTAAAATCGGCTTGTCCCAGCTGGACTTAGACCAAGGACTGACGGAGTGCATTGAAGACCTAAAGCAAAGGATCACAGCTTGGGGCAAGCGGACTCTGACCGAATTTCGGCCACGGCGGCCATTCTATTCATAGATCAACCAACTGCGCGGAAGACATTTTAGTGCACAGGAGTACGTGCAGGCACTTTCTGTTCTTAACTGTCTAAACCCAATGAGATGGATATATCAGGCGCAGGCCTATCTTGGCCGACCTAAGCCAAAAGTGCAAAGAGGCGGTCTTAAATCGGTCTGAATATATGCTTCCTTTTTCGCGTCAAAACGGCAAACCCGATTGTGATGAATTTTAACACAAAAATAGATTAGACCTTAAAGACGATCATAGGCTACCTTCTGTTTCTAAAATAAAACTTGATAGGTTGAAATAGAGGATGCAATTTACTACGGGGAAATATATAATATAAATAGGTTTTTTTATATTTGGTTCTATGATACATAAATGAGCACTTAGAAACGAATTTTAGAAATTCTAAAGCTAAGTGGGTGAACTGAACTTAATTCTGGAGTCCTTGGAGACGAAGTCGCGGGTAGCACGCAGCTTGTAAATAAACCTAAAAACAACTGTGCAAAATTACATGATGATGGGTTGAGTTTTTAAGACTCTTAAGCGCAACAAATACACAAATAAACATGTTTAAAATATCGATTAAAATGCTAAGACCATAACATAATGAAATCTTTATATACATATATATGTAAATCTTCTGCGCGTGTGTTTGTAATTAAATTCCTTCTAAACCGGTGGATTTAAATGAAATTTTGTAAATGTGTTGGGGTCGAGCACAAGATAGTTTACATTCACAATTAGACCCGGTAGGTGGCTCTGCTATCGGTTGCTAAAGTTCGGGTAGGACAACGTCCGGTAGGTCCACTAGTAGTCTTATAAACTTGCGTATGACAAGCTATATATAGGTTACAATGTATTGCAATTAGTCTTCCATTTTCCTTTTAAATTAAGCTCAAAGGCTTGCGGTTTTTTCATCCAATTAGCAGAAGATTGATATCGAAGGCTCGTGTCTAAGGGCACGAGCATACGGTGGGCATTAGCATAGGCCGTGACGGCGGAAAGCGGCGTCTAATGGTAGAATAACACAATGAGGACGCGTGTCCTGCTGTCCGGCCTGCACAGGGTCGGACTTAGACAAAAACTACTTAAAAAAAAAGCTAATATTATGTTTTTAAGCTAATAATAACTTCCCAACATTTCTCTATAAAAAAATAATCGTATATCGGTCGATTATTTTTTTATAGGGAAAGGTTGGAGAGCTGGTAGACGGTTCACCTGATGTTCATCACTTAACCACCACCAGATCACCTGATGTTAAGTGAAGCAATCAACCATAGACACACTCAACATCACTTGCTAGTCTTTGAATTTGGATAGAACAGGATTATTAAGTAGGATGGGTGAGGAAATATCAAGAGTTCCACCCCAAAATCCATGCATACTTTACTTTATACCGGGTAAGCTGCTTTTTAAGTGCAGCAAGAGCTGTTTGAAAGATGTTTGCTCTAACACTTGTAAAAGTCTGTAAAAATTTGAAGCTATGTGGGTAAGAGAGTATAAGTAGTTATACTACAATATTTTAATTTGACTGGGACTACCGATAACCAAGAATTACTGAAACTTATTAAGTTGCTAATAAGGTATATGTTATATTTATAAAATATATAAACTATAACTACTTTAGTCCTTATAAAATATAACCCTTAAAATCCTACTTTACAACAAGTTTATAATTTACTTATACGTTTTTTATAAGTAATGGTGACAAAAAGTAGACAGAAATAAATTTTAATCTATATGTTAGTTAGTATATTAATACACTATCAATTTATTACCTCCTATTTCATTAGTAACTTATTCCACAATAATATTATGTTTATGTTAAAATTTACCTCAAATAAATATATAATCTATGTTTCAGAAATGTTTGTACTGACGTCAAAATTTGCAACTGCAGGACCGACTCGCCATTCTTTATGTCATGATGAAAAGAAACCTTTTTTTTTCAATGTAAAATTATAATTTAAAGTTTAAAAAACTTCTTGAGTGCGGCCCTCGTCTAATCCACGAAGCAACGGCCGAAGCGGCGGGTGCTTGCGTTTTTTTTTCCACAAATTGGACAACGAACTACACAATAGACGGAGCGGTAAGGTGTCAAAGAGACCTCAACCCTTTACCTGGCCGCCATATGGCGCAATAGTTGCGTTTCCGGCACAATAATAATGGGAATGTGTGTCACGCGGCAGACGCTGGTTGAATTTTGGACAAATGACGGAATAATGTGTTTCGAAACATCTTTGGGTTTCGATGAAATTATTTTCGTACTCTGCGTGAATATGTTGACAACTTGATATTCACGATTTCTGAAGCAGCCGTTAACCGATTCAACAAGCCAAATACAAATTAAAGGTTTAAAGAAAG
This sequence comes from Graphium androcles, assembly GCA_018247855.1. NCBI lineage: Eukaryota > Metazoa > Arthropoda > Insecta > Lepidoptera > Papilionidae > Graphium > Graphium androcles. The sequence continues at coordinate 9,457 of DWHK01001243.1, forward strand.
CTCGTCCATACTAAACAATTGTTCTTGTACTGTAGTTGGAGTAAGAAACATAAATTTTACGAACACTGCCACCGGACTCTGGACAACAATTTGGGAATCGTACAAATGTTTATATCGCAGGGATTGAACCCAAAGCACGTAGGGTAATAGACCTCAAATTATATCACACATTGAAGACAACGAGGAGGTTAACAAGGTGTGACATTATACACCCCACAAGAAAAATTGTTACCACGAATAGTACAAACCCACAAACAAAGAGGGGGAAGGGTCCAAATTACAAAAGGCGTAACATAATTTATGGATAACCTTATTGCATTTGACAACCTTGGTGTAGATAACAACATCTTACACATAGTTCTGGCTGCTCGACCGGGGTGGTGCAACTACCTCAAATGCTATAATAAATTCCTAAATTACGCCTTGTGGCGTTGGCGGACGGCCATCTCTACCTTGTCTTTTTTTTCTATTTTATAGTTCCTATCCTACCTTATTACAAGAAGACATTGAGTTTTTAGGGCCTTGATTAAAAACCCAATGTCTTCTTCCTTATGCTGGAAATACACCAGGGACTCTTCATATTTTGTTGGTGTCTATGGGAAACTGATCTCACTTTACTTTAGGTGAACGGCCAGCTCTACTAGTATAATAGTCCTCCTGACTGAATTTCGGCCACGGCCGTCAGTCTACTAAGAGATCAGCTAACCACGCAGGACATATTATAGTGCATCAGTGTACGCGCAGACACAGGTGCACTTTCTGTTACTTTTACTCTCATAGCCCGATGGGACTGATATCTGATACGTCTGCAGAAAGATCAGGTGCAGGACCGATTTTTTACATGCCCTTCCGACGTGGACCAACTTTATTTTCATGCAATCGGGTGACCAACCTGCATTGCTCTAACCTAACCGAGAAACAACAACACATAGTCATTGTCCACCCGCGGGATTCGAACGCAAGAACTCCGGTTTATGAAATAAGGCCCTATACTACTATGCCCCGGAGGCAGTTGATAGGATATCAACTTCTGTTAAATATACTCATACAATACCCAGAATTGAAAGCAAACTACATACTACATATACATACCTCATACTGCTAGTATATCGTCCTATGGATATGATACATACCTCTAGATATGACATCCTTGAAAGAGCTGTGGTAGCTCAGTGTCCGGGCACTCGTCTTAAATTCAGTATACTCGAGGCGAACCTGAGTTCAAACCCCGGTGCAGGCACCAATTAAATTGTCATTTTCTTAATTCCAATTTTAAGTGCTGATTTACCACGTGCTCAGCGGTGAAGGAAAATATCGTGAGGAAGCCTGCATATCTAATATGTGAAGTTCGCCAATCCGCACTGGGGCCCCGTGGCGGACTATGCCCTATGCCCTGTGTCTAGAGGAGGCCTTTTCCCAGCAGTGGGACCATTGGAAAATAGGCTGTTACTTTACTTTTTTTATGACATCCTTAACTTAATCATCGATCGCAATCAGCAATTAACTCAACGGTCTATTTTCCCGTAAATCTAATAAACTTTGATTTACGGTTTTATTGGCCCTAAATTGCTATGCGACCCAGTTTTATCACAGGCTGTAAACACAACTACATTTGTTCAATGGCATCTGACATTGACATTGTGATGGAAAGTCGACGAAAATAAAAGCTGCCATTCCAATTGCGTGTACCCATATTGTTACGTTGCACATTTCGCGGATCGATTGTGCTAGCTGCGTTGCACATTGTACACCCGTTGTGCATATCATTGTAGCATTAATCTGTGGTTAACGATATCCTGAGTCAAGCACCTTTGCTTCCTGGAACTAGTGGTACAAACTATAAATTCATCCTTATTAATAGTAAAAACGAAAAAAATATTGTTTGTAATAACATTTCTGAGACTTACGCGAATATTCGACATTTTAAATTAAACAACTCTACGGATTATATCGCGGCTTATTTTTAAATTTTATCACCCGCCGTTTCGAATCCTTTACAGCATACATGGTCACGGGTCAATCCGTAAAGTTGTTTAATTTAAAATATTGTTTGTATG
>DWHK01001244.1:0-11511 GCA_018247855.1 Graphium androcles
TCGAAGCTGTAAATGGGTATTTTGAGGAGCTTGACGAATCAGTCTATAGAGATGGCATTACTAGACTAGAACACCGCTATGAGAAATGTATCAGCCTTGGAGGAGATTATGTTGAGAAATAAAAAAAAAAATTCTTAAAAACCTTGTTTTTCTTGGCCAGGCCGGAAACTTATCAATCCACCCTCGTATGTATGTTCCGCGATAACTCTCGAACCAGTGCTGCAATTTAAATGAAATTTGGAATAAATGTAGGTAATATAATACAATTTTTTAGATCGCTGGGCATCAAAGTGGGTTCAGTAGTTTAAGAGACATTGAATGTAAAATAAAATAACCGCGAGGTCCAAGTTCACGGCGAACTACTAGTTTATGGTAGAATGGTAATATCGTGGTATACCACAGACTGTACAATACTAGTATTTTGTTTAATTACTCTGTATTTTGGTATTTTTATTTTTCTTTTTAAGAGTAAAATTTATTTGACGATTCACCCGACGTTCAGTGATAAACGTCGTCTAGAAACAGCCACAGCAGCCGGGGGGCTTAGGTGTATTGTCTTTGAAGATAATAGGTCAGAAGGGGATGGTAGAACATTTAGAATTGGGACGGGAAAGAAATGGCAACAAAAGAAAGTAAGTAAAAATAAGCATCTGGCAACCTAAAAAGCCCGCCTTTGTTTTAGGCTGGCTTAGTGTAAGACGGTAGTACCTCCCCGGTCGAGTCAAAGATCATATTGCGTCTCACACCCACGCCTCGTAGCCCGGTTCTCATGCACGCTGCTCGCACGCATGGCGACACGCGGATGGGCAAATCAAAAAAATATATCGATATATATCGTATCGATAGTTGTAAAAAATATCGATGTATACAGAGAAAAAAATATCGATATTTTTACTCCAAATCGCGATTGCCTTAAAGTATTATCAAAAAAATAGGAAGTGAAAATAAAACATATTTAGTAGTTTTATTAGCTCTATCGTTGAATCAATACAATTTTCTTGTAAAAATTCATAGTAGTAAAGATTTAAAATTAAAGACGCAATGACCCACTAACCCGCGACATTCAAAAATTTATGCAGTTTTGCATATTTCAAATCGATCTTTTATTTATCGATAAAAATGATTTTCGTGACAATAATAGGAATGTAGCTACTCAGTAAGACTAATTTCAACTTAACCTCGTAGAAATATTTTTTTTTATATAGGAAAGGTTGGCAAGCGAGCAGACGGTTAACCTGATGTTAAGTAATCCCATCGCCCATGGACACACATAACATCCGAAGAGTTACATGTGCGTTGCCAGCCTTGAAAATTGGATTAAACGGGTTAAAGGGGACAGGAGTGAGAAAAGAAGAGGGTTTGAATGGTCATCCGGCAACCCTAAGCATACCATATTTGTGCAGTCTCTGTGAAGGGCGGTGGTACCTCCCCGAGCGAGCGTGGCAGTGGAAGTGCAGCATATGTAAAGTTAATAAAATGTCCCTGAAAATAACCCCGAAAATATTAAGCCCCTAAGAAAATCCCAACCTACTAATTTTGCTCCTAAATTTGGGGGGAAAACCCCTAAGTTGGTAACCCTGGGGTGAAATTTCCATACAAATATGTGAAAGAAAATTTATGTTTGGAAAGTAGCGCCACCTACAGGTAACAATAATAATAGTTAGAAGATCACGTATAGATGGAGCTAATCAGACCAAAGAAATTGTTGCGTATAAAAATTTGATGTAATATAAATACGCACTTAATAGTTACAGATACGGACCAAAAAAAATCAGTCGATTTCAAAACTTTGTAACGTAACCACGCTCCAACGTAGCTGTTTAAATAAGTTCTATTTTAGCTCTGTGCCTTCGGCTTGACCTTTCGGAGTTTAGCTATCACTCTTTTTCATGTGCGAACGCTTACTTACCTCTGTATCGTATCCAGGAGAACGTGGCAAACGCGGGGCTCCGCGCAGGACGCAACGGCGCGGGCGCGGTGGCAGGCGCGTGCGATTGGCTCGCACTCTCTTCAGTACGCTTTTATTAACTGAGTAGTGTGCACGCTTAACGTTGCGAGACGTTCACAGGAAATAAATAAGTTTAGTGAATACGTTGAAACCGGAAAATGTAAGTATTAAGCTTTATATTATTGTGTTTATGAGATTTGTGGTATTAGTAATTCTGAAATGTGTCTTTTTCAAAATTCACATCTACAACAACTATTGCTGTTTTCTGTTTGCTATAGAATTTATCCTATTGTAAAAATAGGACCGTAGTTTCTTAGTCCTACCTAAGCATATATCTGTTTTGAAAAAGTTTATTTTGTTTTTACAAACATTGTGTGTGTGTGATTACGTGACCACTATGTGTTGTCTGTTTGAATTGGGCTGCTCCTACCAGGACTCCCGTTTTTTTGTCCCAACTGGCCAGCATTTCCACTGTGGCCGATAAGTTCCGTGAAACTGTGAACCGCAGGTCGGCCCATGAGCCACAGCTGGTCGGCCCATGAGCCGCAGCCGAACGGCTCGTGAGCCGCAGCCGGTCGGCCCATGAGCCGTAGACGGTCGGTGCATTAGCCCGGTATTAATGGGTTTCTCTTTGCTACAGATGACAGAGACGAGCAAATTCATCACTTTCCGAGAGCTGCTCGATAAAAGGGCGGCTTCGCCAGTGGATGACGCTATTTTAGAGCGTCTGAAAATTATTGTCCAAGAAACCATGCAGGAAGGCTGGATCGACTGAAAGGTACTCATCCTTGGAGGAGATATTTGGATCGTCCATTGATCCTCAAATCCTAAATAAAATACGATTTTGCCTACCGACGAAGGATATAATAAAAGCCTTCGAGCGAAATGCTTCCCACGTCTCTGAAAAGACACACAGGGACATAAAGCTAAAACTATTAGGTTAGGCTTTTACTAGAAACTTGATTATAAGTCACCTGCTATTACTAATAGAATTAAGGGTTCGGCAGCTGCATCGGAGATATTTAATCAGGCCACCGCAATGATGCGGCCGCAATTAATTTCAAGAAGAGAAGCGTAAAAGATCCTAAAATCTTAATACGATGATGGTAGTCGAAAGAAGAGAGATTCGTCAGGCTCTAGTGGTCCATCCAAGCGCTCCAAGGTTGATTTGTCGGAGGCCCGCGTGGATAAAATGTTCTCGACAATGATGGCAGAATTAAGATCGCTAAGGTCATCTCGCGCAGGGGCAAGTGTCACTAGTAATGAGAAGGTTGACGTTCAATCTGATGAGGAACTTTTTAAAGAGCGGGCACCAGTTCTCACGTGCAGGGCTACCTTCTCTGAACCAGGCCGTAGGATCCACGATTTAACCTTACTTAGTATAGACTCGGATCACTATGTTATTCAGGACTCTTCTATTACCTTTCGGCCTAAATTTGTATCTAAAACCGATAATGCAAAAAGTCGTCAGTCGGGTTGGCTTTTATCGAAATCACACGATTAGAGTTTTGACTTGGTGTTATGGATCAAACGATTATATTTTCTGTTTATTACATTTCAACTTATTTTTAATATTATACTGTCTTTTTTGAATATCACCTAACAATAATACCCCACTACTTACTTTTATTATTCTTACTAGTTAAAATTAATACTAATATTACTTTTAATTTGTTTCTTTAATATTAAGACTTCATGTGTACCTGATTGAGGGAATAAAGTCTGACTTGTTCAATCTGTGTTTTGTAATGGTCACCCCACAGTAAAAAATAATGTCAAAATTCATAACTACGAGCGTTTTTAAACGGACGACGCTGTATGTAAAATGCGAAATAATACAATTTGCCTGCGACATGGATGCCTCGAGGGATACTTTATATTCGTGAATTTTAATACGTTCCCACGGGCCATGCGACAACCAAAACCATTTAAACAATAGCAAAAAAGAATGTTTTAATTATCAATATAATTAATATTAAGCTGTTGATAGTGCCCATGCCTTCGGTATTCATTAGATTAAATTTATTGCTTCATATCTATTTATGTCTCTTATTATTGAAGTAAAGTATTTAGTTATTTCTTATAGTAAGCATTTTTATAACAACTTTGATGCAGACACTTTTTATTTATTTTCGGACAGACTTGCATTATTCAAATAATAATATACAATGTATCCGAACTGTGATCTAAGGTTAAAAAAAACTAAAAAATTCAGACAAGAAATTGTGAACTTAGCGCAGAGGTATTCAGGTAGTAAAGCATAATATCCTTCAGTTCTTGCTGCACTTATAAGGTGAGGGCCTCTTAAGTGGAGGCATAAAGCATGTAAGTAGCATATGCATGGCCCTTGGGTTTGCCGGGTGACCTTTTCTACCCTCTTTTTTCCCCTTTTCCCTCCGCTCCTTTTCTTCTTTCCCCTCCTTAATATTTCTTAGCCCATTTTTCCATTTCCCAGGCGACTTGTACACGTAGCTATTTGGCTGATGTGTGTGTTCATGGATGATGGGGCCACTTGGCTATGGGTGAACCATCTGCCTTTTCTATAAATAAGTAACATACGCGGTAAAAAATTTATAAGTAATAAAGTAAATATGGCAGGTTTGGTATATTTTTATATAGTACCTGGATGACCAAGATTTGCTCCGTATTTTTTTTTGGTAATAAAACGACTTTTTCTAAAAATAAAACCTAGCTGGATCGATTTATCACCCCCGAAACCTCCTGCATACTGCTGCGGTATCTTTTGAACCGTAATACGTAGAGACTTGAAATGATCACAAAACGTGTTTTTTACTATCGCTATAGCAACAACTAATAAAAATAAAAGGTCTTACTCGGTTTGAATAATTACAATAGTCAAACGCTTGATATGTTCACAGAATGTGTATTTCTAGTGCCTCTACAAAAACAATATTTATATATATACGGTGGAACGGTTCCTTTCGTATCATCCGACACGCACTCGGCTAGTTTTTATAGTAGTAGAACACTTAATATCAGCTAAACCGTTTTCTTGCTTGCCAATCTATTCCTATAAAAAAAACAATTCTTAACTTACACACTTATTTCGCGAATTGTAATTTTCATGTCTTCTTATACAAGGTTTATGTATGTTTTGTATGTAGTTTGCTCCTGGTAGAGGACAAGGAATGCCGATGAAGTATTAAAAAACCCTCGTTTTAATATCTGTGATTATTGCTACCGGACCGGTGAGCACGCCCACGCTATCGGAATTTCTTCGATTAAATTTCTCGCCTCGTGTTTATTTATAGATTGTATAATGAACTCAATAATTCATTCAGAAGTTCTATATTTTATAGTATTATTATGTTATCATTTGTTTTAAGAAAATTTATATTTTCATTTAATTTTTGCAAAAGATTAATTTGATAACTTTAAATTAGCCCACAATCTGAGGGGTTACAAAAGAGTTGCCAAGTTCAAAGGTGGATATGATGACGTAAGGGATAAAAAAGAGACATGTGGTGAGGATAGACATTAATAAAATGAAACGCAATAGTATATACTTTATAGAATACATAAGTAATTATAGAGCGCGGGTGACTGACGGTGAACTGTGAGCACAAATGTGAACAGTTCTGTAATCTAAAATCACTTATAAGTAGTATCAAACTACGTAAATGGTTACAACAGTAACATAAAGAAACAGAAGGTCGATGATTTAATACATTAAAGCTTCTTCAGGGGCAAAAGTACACATAATAAATACATACATGCTTACAAATGTTCACTCTAAGATTACGCCCCTCTGTTTTTGTCCGACGCAACGTACTACAAGCGGTATTAGCACTCTTTATTATATGGATGCTCTAAGGTCCGAGACCCGGTAGCAATAGTTGTAGCAGTTGTCTCTGTAGAAATAATATTATGAACTGAACCGTTAGCTCAGTTGGAATTTAAAAACAAATCGTGTACATGATAATATATACAATGGAAATAATATAGGATTTTAAAGAATAGATATCTACCATATCTATTCTTTAAAAGTCCCGTGTCATTTCCTTTATTAAATAACAAATAATTTTATGTTAATACTTTCCTCTTACATGTATCTAGAGGATTCCTTCTCCTCTAAGCTAAAAGAAGTATATGTGTGAAGACGAATCGAGAAACTAGGAGACGGGTTAGATACACAATTACTTTTGGTAAAATAACTGATTTTCTGTAATATTGAAAAAGTCAAAATGAATTATTTTTATATTGTTGTCAAGTAGTTGATGTAAAGTAGTTACCGTCGCTCACAGTCAACTATAATCTGAAGAGATACTGCTGTGTTGCTAGCTTCGAATGGGGCAGGTCATTACGGAGAGAAATATGTAAGAATATATTCATTGGCGTGGAAAAGGAGTGGGAAAAGATGGGAAGGAAATAAGGATTACTATCTAGCAACCCCCAAACTGCAGTAAATGCTTTATGAAAGATACCGATAGTGTTTGATGTATTCGTATTCGTGTTCAATTAACCGTGCAAGTGGAGCGAGTACAGTCTACAATTAATTCTAATTTTTTTTCAGTTCATTTCAGTCGACTCATTTTATGTGTGTATGTGTTTATTGTATGTATATATGCTCAGCGATAACTTTCGAACAAGTGCTCCAAATAAAATGAAATTTGGATCTATGTAGGTAATAAGTACAATTTTTAAAATCGCGGCCATCAAATCAGTTTAGTAGTTTATGAGATGTTTAAAAGAATGTGAAATAATTTTAGGAAATAATATAATCGCGAGGAACAAGTTTGCGATGAACTAGTATTTAATTAAGCTAGAAGGAACTTTTAGTCAGTCTGCGGGATTCCCTAATGTCAGTCAACTTTGTAGGTTTCTTTAGAATAGGGTGTTAATCATTATAATATGTTACTAGTTACCACACCTGACTTTAGTAATTTGAAATCAAAGTAGGTTAAAATATTTTCAAATAATAGACACAAATGATAATATCAAACTGGTAAAATAGTCCCTCACGATATGAAACTACATAAGTTTAAAGAACTCAGGGGTTCTATAACATTCTAAAGTTGCTTGATAACAAAATTAAAGTTAGAAAGGATTAAAAATAGGTATACTGTTATCGTTTGTAATTCGAACTTCTCTGCATTTATTCTATACCGGACAAAAAGTCGTACAGTACCAAATTCCCGTGTAGAAGACTGAGAAAGATCCCATATTATAATGATAAAAATTAAATTCATGTATTTATTTAAGTTTCAGTTTTTGATCGTGTGCAAAACACGATCAATATTTGAAACTTGAAATAACAACTAAGTTTGTTATCGATATTTATAAATTAAACGTTTTCAAGATATGCCACCATATTGTCGTTGGGTATGTATGTGGTAATAATATTTCAAAATCCCAGATCGTGAAAACGAATACTGCATAATATTAAAACGTTCGACAATGTAAACCTAAATAAAGGCATACTAAAATTGTTACTTTAAAATAAAAGTAGTATTGTAATAATAATAATAATAATACAAATCATTAAAGACAAATAATATTATACTTTGTCACGTATATCAATATAATCTTTAAAAGAAAATAAGAACATTATTTTATTCAATATCGTAGCTAAAGCAATAGTAATGGTGTTAAGGGCGCCAGGATATTCTTGGAAACATAAACTCGTTTCAAGATCAAAGCTACAAAGGTAGGGGCCTTAATTAAATTTACAATTCCATTTCAAATTGAATACGCTTTGAAAAATTGTTTCTCTTTTGTAATACAATAGGGTCATTATTGAATAGAGGCGAATCGCTCTTATAATTGAGTAGCAATCACTTATTAAACCTCTTGACCGGGGACTCTCAGCTTGCGAGTTGCCAGTGGGCCATTGCTGTCCATTTCTATTTACGCTCCTTTCTGTTCCCCATGCTAAATACAATCCTAATCCCTCTTACTTAAAGTGTGACCGAAACATTAGATGGCGGCGAAGTCACTTAATATTAAGTAAATCTGCTCGCCAATCTATCGTCGGTGATATTTTATTTTAGATGATTGGTTGGCGCAGATGCTAAACCGTCAGCCACGTCATCGCAGGTTCGATTTCCTCCCGAAACAATTATTTGTATGGTCAACAAATAATTATTTCGTATCTGGGTATTTGTGTGTGTGGATTTATATATGTAAATCGCCCTTACAACACAAGTTGTAGAGCTTATAGTTAAAGCAGCAGTATTTTTAAATAACAAATATATATATATACATATTCCTTACAACGTTATTGACGTGCCGAATGAGTAACTTATAATTTGATCGCTTTCTCTTTCAGCTAGTAGCGCCAGATTTTATTAACTCCTCTTTTCGAATGGCCATCTATTTAGACTGTCATTGAAGTCAATGTGAATGAAGACTCAGTTAAGTCTGCATTACTGCAACAAATTTATTACTATTAGTCTAGTCATTAGTGGTAAAATACAGCAAATCTGTATAATCTAACTTTAAAAAAATTGTGTGGGACTGTGTCAGGGTAGACTGCCGTTGGTTTAACGTGAAACGTCTGTGCCTCTTTTCATCTTGGTAACATTTGGATTAATCGGATTACTAGTCGCCTGGCCTTCAAGTCCTTCACAAACGACAATCGATTACTATATTTGTGGCAGAACTCATTGTCTGTAAACATGTTACTAAACTGTTTTGTGGCCAACTCTCGTCGCTTAGAGTACTTCGCCATATGTCATAACAATTAGTCACATAGAATCTATATCTAAAGTTGTTAAATTTAAAATATTCGACATTTTAAATTAAACAACTCTACCGATTTTATCGCAGCTTATTTTTAATTACAACAAGTATTATTGAATATACAATAAATTCAAGCTGACTATATTCAAGGTGCCGGATTAACAAGTGACATTAGGACGTCAAACACCTCAGTCCTACACGTGACGATGAATGCTGCAAAGTAGTCGAAAAAAATTTTAATTTTAAATCGCATTATTTTGTTTTTATTGCAATATTTTTGGTGGATAATCGATTAGGACGAAAACAGGAATTTTTAATCCTAATATTTGCCAGCTGGTCCATACTAGTCCCATAACCTACGAGCCGCCACTGCCCCTACTCTCTTTACAGGTTTTATATATATTCGGTTTATTTATTTACACTTTTTTGTACAGTCTGGTAAAAACGACTTGAGTAATTCCGTAAAAGATAAAATTTTTAGTAAATAAAAATATGTAATGTGTTCGCTCCTATGGCGGATATTATAATCAGAATACAATATTGACATTATAATAAAGAAAGATCACAACAAATTGACTTGATTAATCCCATACGGTACAGAATAAATATGTGTATCACAAAGCACTATTTTTAACTCACACCTAGATTACTCAGATAACTCATACATACGCACATTACTTTTAGTATCATTTCTAACCTGTCATTGTTTATCTTGTACATTCTAAATCTATCGTTATTTCGCTCCTTTTATTATGCTTTTGTCCACTGGAACAAATGCGTTAATTATTTGGCAATGTAAGAAAAGGTTCTGATAAAGTATTCAAATAACGCCATTTTAATATGGGTAATGCAAGTTATTGGGCTGCTGAGAGAGCCCACACTATCGGTATTTATTCGGTAAAATTTCCTGCCTTTTGTTTGCCTCCAGGTTTTATTGTTGAACTCCAGAATTCTTTTGGATATTGTATATAAACCTATTTGTTGGGAACAGCACGAAATCAAGAGTCTTTGCTGATTTTGAAGTTTATTTAAAGGTTTGGGGTCCAGTACCCAAAGGGTAAAACGGGACCCTATTACTAAGACTCCGCTGTCTGTCAGTCTGTCCGTCTGCTACCAGATTGTATCTCATGAACCGTGGTAGTTAGTTAAAATTTTCACAGATGATTTATTTCTATTGCCGCTACACCAACAGATACTAAATAACATAATAGAATAAATGTTTAAGGGGGCTCCCAAATAACAAACATGATTTTTATGCCGTTTCTATAGATAAATAGTAGGGAACCCATCGTGCGCGAGTGCGACTAGCACTTGGTCGATTTTTATGAATGATATATGTGAAAATACGCAACAACGTCTTCGCTTAAACGCACGGTGATATATGCTAAATGATATTATAATATTTGCCCGTTCATGAAAACCTCTTACGCACTGGTGTGTGGTTGAAGACCGTACACTATTATTATGTAATCGTTTGAATTACAGAATATCATATTTTATTTTAAACAAACCATCCGTTTGATATTTTAAAATATTTGTGCACGATCAGAAGAATTTTAAAAGAGTTGCCGAATTCCAAAGTAGAGACGATATCATTGACTTAAATTATGGAGTAAAAAGATTTTGGTGTGCTTTCACACACAGAATGAAAATAGATAAATTTCTTTTACGCCAGTCTCTTCTATGATCTGTTGAAATATATATCTTGTAGTTATATCTATTGTTAAATAATCACTTGTAATAAATAAAATCTAGAGTTGGATTCCGTGTGACTCTTTTTATTTCCACAGTAGGTAGCGTATCTTTGTAACAAAAACTTTATCTGAAATATGATCAATTGAGAATTTAGGACATGGATTAAGTACACGATAATTATAAATTAATATATTGAAAATTTACGAACTTAGAACAACTTCCGAAACTGCATAAGCTAACCCTAAGGTGTTCGTCCAGACGGCGTTTGACAAACAATGGAGTAAACCATACCTATTTTATGGCACGGTCGAAATTGTCCTACGTTAATGTAAGCAGTTATGGCTTCAAAGTTAAACTTAAAATTAATGAACATGTAAGCTACTAAGTGATTTTTAATGTATGCAAATACTTTTATTGCCTTTTTTATTTATATTTTATTATTTCACTAGTATTTATTAATAAGTCGGATTCAAACAATGTATCTTTTTATTTAAAAGTCATGTTATTGCAGAGGCTTACACAACATTCCGTATCTAATTAAACCAATGCTTACAATATACCTTAAATTAGAGGTAGTACTTTCCTAAGTTACTTCCTTCGTTTTGTCTACATTACCAGCTAAACAAAACGCAAACGTATCTTTCCACCTTACGCTAATTCAAGGTCCTACATGGGCTAGAGTTTGGGGACAAATTTTTATTTAATCGTCTTTAAGGTCTTCTTTTAAAAAAACTTTGTAATTAGTTATAAACAAAGAAGTAAAAACTTACGTACTGAAGAACATGAAACCTATTACTTTTTCTGAAGAGGTAAAAAATCGGACCTCTTTTGTTTCAATCTTGATAAGGAACGCCACCTTTCCGGTTGTTGTATTGTATAGAGGTGCTTATTACAAAATCTATGCTTAGAGGCTATAACATGGGCAGGCGTTACTCTGAATAGTCCTAAAAGAGTCGAGTATGAGTCTTTTGTAAACGTATTTTAGTAATTACTGTTGTTTTTAGTAACATATGTACAATCTGACAAGTTACTGTAGCATTACCAATGTTGGGCGCCTCCAAGTCAGGTAAGAAAAGGTATTCATCGGTATGGGAAAGAAGTGAGCAGAGATTTGAAAGGGTAGGAATCTATATCTTGCAAAATCATACCCACTCATGTTATTCATG
>DWHK01001245.1:0-11509 GCA_018247855.1 Graphium androcles
ATTTAATACTACCAAATATTTTTACCATACTGTTCGTTACAATACTCTTTTTTGTCGGTGACATTTTGCATATTTTTTAAAGTAAGTTTGTAAGTTTGATGCACTTGCAGTTTTATGGTCGAACTAGGTGCCACTTAGTGCTTAACGGATAAATTAATTTGAGTACATTTACAGTTTTTTCAGGTGTTCTTATAGGCCATTTTCGCTCGAGATACAACCGTCATGTTATAGAGTTTTATCATATGTAATGTAAGAAAAATATTTTCTTTCAAATATTGATTGCGAAACTCAATTTATATTACGATTAAGTATTTTCTCTTATCTCTGACCACTCAATAAGCTACGCCACCTTTTGAAGGTTTTATATTTTTATTTTCTTGTTTGGAAACAGACGAGAGAACAACGCACAATATGGTAAAGGGACATATCGCCCACCGACTTTTGAGAGGCATCAACAGCACGGTTTGCCTAATGTTAAAGGATAACTATCGCCCTCGTCCGTAAACATCTGTTACTTTTGCGTTGACAACCTTGAAGGACATAGGGGATAGGTTTATAGTTAGGATTATGAAGGATAATTTGTGAGAAGAGGAGAAGAACGAAATATAAAATACGTCTGACATATCCGACGTATTTCATATTATTATTGCCAACTTTGTGTAAGATGATAATACCTGCTCAGCCGTTCCATGTCGATTAATTTAAAAATACCTGTAGAAGTTGGTGCTCTAACGCCCTTTTGCCGGCTTTCCAGCGAGGAATGAATCTTTGAGCAGGGTGCAATTTATGTGAGACATTATCTCAGACTAGTGCGTTCGCCAATGGAAACGCAAAGTTACTGTATGACTTTATTATCAGATGTATATAATGTACTAATATAATATTAAATAGCGCAATTAATTTTTTATTCAAATTATTTAGGTGGAAGAAACCTCTGAACCTAAATTTTATTTTAAATGAATAATATATGGTCTAATATTTCTGTATAAACATATACAAAATTATTTGTTTAATAGCATAAGAAAAATGCTAAAAATTCATGTTGTTAACTGCGAAAAAGAGTATAAAACGATTGAGTATAGGGAAACGAATACTCCATCATTATCCATATTACTGACCACAAAGCGATTACCGCATATCAAACAAGTATTAAATAACCTAACGAAATTATTAACGAGTAATCGTTATTACCGCAATATAAATTATTTATTGTTTAAAGATAATTATGCTAAACAATTCAATATTCATTTAGCATTAAAATAATTCGAACTATGGCAGAATTTTATCCTCACAATACTGTTTTTAGATTTTTGTTAACAATTTTATTGGTTTTAATTATTTTACACGGAACATAAACACACCTAAAATAAAAGTAGCCTGAGAAATTTCTTATACAATCAGCTATCTGCCAGTGCAAATTATGTCAAGATCGGTCTAGCCGCTTTGAAATAGTCGACCTAAACAGACAGACAGACAATAATTTTAAAAATTAGTTATTCATTATCACTGATAATTTAGTACCGATTTACTTTCATACGAATTAACAAAAAAGCTCTTATTTTGACTTTACAAACAGACGCTTCAATTTTATTTATATGTATAGTTATGTATAGATTCAAATTCAATTATATGAATATATTAGTATATAGATTCTCTACTTATTTTTATTTAATACTAAAAAAGACCAAATTTTTTTAATTAATTTTATATTTAATATTTGAGATAACATGGCGTGTTGAACGTTGAACGGTAATTTTTCCATGTAATTCAGTTAGAGGTAAAATATTTTAGTGGTCGCACATACTGGCCCAAAATCTCTTTTGATTTTTGCCGTTTTGATTTTAGAACTAACATACTACATGTTATCTATTTACACGTCTGTTATTTAACTTAATAATAAATTGACCATGTATTTCATCTCACAGTTAATATAAAGATATAAAATATTCGTAATTCGTATGCCCCAAACATACATGTATGTTTACAACGTGTTAGAAAAGATCGTCATAAGATATACATATCCCCTCCATTAAAATAAGTGGAAAATAGACGTACAAAGTTCGTTATTTCATTGCATGCAATTATTTTTTTTTACGATAACATTTCCGTTAGATTAGTCTATAATCATTTACCTAAGAAAGACTCAGATTAGTCTCTAAGATTAATGGTTTTTTATGGTAAATAAAATTAAGAAATTAGGCTAAACCAGAGCACAACTAGAGTTGGGTAAAATTTATTCGAAAGACGACAAAACAAGCGGCTAATAAATAATGATAAGACAGGCGTCATTCGTGTGTCCAAATAACTGTTTATGCAATAAAAATGAGTTTCCAAAAATTATGAAAATGACAAATAAAATCAGTAACAATTTATCCGTAGGCAATTTTTCTGTAAACAATTTATTCGTGTATAAATTATTGACGAATAATTATATCACGAATAACCTTTTAATCAAATAATCCAGATAATAGTTTATTCGAATAATGCCCAACTCTGGGCACAACTGACTGTAGAAGTCATAATGTTTTCTTTTGAGTCACGTTCTGATTGCATTTCCTTGGCTACTGCAGATTTATATACATGTTATTATATCATATTTTGTTTGAGTTTAAAACGAAAATGATTCTATAGAGGCAGGAATCTCTGGGACTGTTCTAAAACATTGCTAATTGACATTCGTTAAGTCAGGGCCAGAAGCTAACTATGTGAAGTACTATCGAGAGGGACACTAGAAGCTGGGCAAGCATCATAAAACTTAATCGAAATAAGATCTATTTCAGCAACTAATTGTGTGAACCTTTGGGTTAATACGTTTGTGAGCCTATTTTACTTCACCGAACTCGTACAGTTTGTTAAATTTCTCAAGTAATAAAGACCACAACGTTTCTGAACTCTGAAATAACTAAATGCTTTAGGGGTATTTAAATAAAACGTCCGTGGGTTAAGCGCCCTAACATGTCAGTAATTTATATGTTTCTTAATAACATTTTTTAATAACTTTTTACATGGCAGTCATTTTCTTTTAACTAATATATTTTTAACGTTTCTCTATTACTCAATATAGAAGCATTTCTTGACTATGCTTAATTTTTTTATTTCTTTGATAACCAATTGGGCTTATGTACTCTGTAATTAATTTTTATTTTTATTATAAAATTACATAAGTTAAAAAAGAGTTTTAACATGTTGTGAGACTTGCCGAAGGCTTATTTTACATCTGAGCATTTATATACTTCATTACAAGTGAACAATGGCATACATTCGGTGAATTTTGTTTTATTTTCTGAGCAATAGTATAATTATTTTTACTTCTTATTCCGAAAGATATGGATTGGCCTGTTTCAAGATCTGAAAGGACTAGATAATGAACGTTGCAGATCGCCTGTGAAATATTGTTTCTTGTCGGTATTTGAATATGTAGTTTAAAATTATAATTACTAAGTATACTTTGTAATTTTAAATTCGTGTTACTATTTATAAGAATGTTAATATTTATTTATTTAATTTATTCAAACTTTTAGATTAATAGGTTACATTATGTTTAGGCATACTTAATGCCCAAGGCATTCTCTACCAGGCAGGTGTATAAAGTTTTAAATAAAAAGATAACACCAGTATTAATATACCTATCTGTAGTTAATTTGTATTAAATAAATTACGTATGTATACATACACACACGCATACATCATACATACATTACGATATACATATGTATCCATACCATTACCCAATAATACATTATACATACATATAGGTTATTCATAAATACTTATAAAAATAAATTAAATTATGTAAATAACTAATAATAAGATAGTTCTGCCAGCTTACTGAGATATAGTTTTTTTTAATTTATCATTCCTAAATGCATTGCGTTCAGTGATCTTTCTGATTTCATAAGGAAGGTCATCCCTAAGGAGAATAGATAGGACAAGAAAGGACGAATACACAAAACTAGACTTATAGAAGGGACATTGAAGCAGAGACTATCTGAGGATCGGAGAATTCTGTCGTGATTGCAACAAATATATTGAATAAAGGGAATTAAGTAGGAAGGAGGACTGGGAGACATTAATACAGAATGAAGGGTAGTAAGCATACGTAGTAGGTAGTAGTAGACAGATATCGGGGGGTAAAGAAGGAATCTATGTTGTCAAGGATATGTTGATGTTTAGCACCCCGTATCAACTGGTTACACCGATTCCTGGCATCGTTATACAGTATCCAATTCTCATCACAGCGAACCTTTTTAAATTTACGTAAAGCTGGTGCAAGTGGACGTTTAATTTCATGGTGCTAGTGGACGTTTAATTTTGACTGATTTAGCAGGAGCGAGTACATTATAAAGATTAAGGACGGCACTATTAAATAAGCTGACTTTCTCGTCCACCTTGTCAGCGGCAATCACATTATATTGAGGGCATCTTTCTACGTTCATACGAGTAAAACAACGGGTTTTTAGGGTCTTAAGAACAGGTACCCAAACCTGTTCGGTTTTAAGAAATAGGAGAGAAAAATAAGATCATGACGAAAGAAACCAGGCGTGGAATGTTGATCATAAACAGAAGGGGATGAAATAAGGATAAGGTCGAGCCAAGTGTCTTCCATTTTGTGGTTTGGCCTGTAAAGGAATAATGTGAAGACCAGCTGACTCGACATTATGAAAGAGCTTAGAGGAACGAGGAGAACGGGGAAACAAGAGATCGGCGTTAAAATCTCTAATAATGATGTGATGCTATATAGTCTGACCCCAAAGATTCCAGAGTTGTTTCAAGATTGTAGAAGTAATCGACAGAGGGTGGACAGTAGATTACCCAAAGCACACATCTAACTCCTTTTACATAAACTTCAAGAAAAAGAAATTCCGAAGATGCAGGAGAAGAAGAGGTGGCTAAAATTTTGTATGGAAAAATGCTTTGGATATATACAGCAATGCCGCCGCCGCTCTTGTCGATTCTATCATTGCGTATTAGGATGAAATCAGAAAGGGGAAGGAGAGTTATTTGACAGGAAGAGGAAGAAGAGGTTTGACCCAACTATCTGAAATCAGAATGACATGAACGTTAGCATTAAAGAAAACCTTATAAGGGTCACTTTAGTGATTTGGTGCGTAACGTAACGTATATCATATTTGGGCGTAAATATGAAATACGTTAATCGTTAAATTCGACTGTTGATATGTTTTTTGCACAAAATTACGAGTTAGAGAATCAGCTCAAAATCACAAAGAGCAGCAACTATGAACAAGAGACAAATAATCATTTTCGGATGCAGAACATAAGAAATCATCATTATAACTAATAATAACATCTGATATATCTACATAAAATATAAAAAAAATATTAAGAAATGGAAAAGTTAACGCTACGAATTTAGAAATATGTAAATAATTTTAAATAATTTATGGGACCACCCTTAGGATATATCCTTTCTAACAAAAAAAGAATTTACAAAATCGGTTCACAAATGACGAAGTTCTGGGGTAAGAAATATAAAATATACAGCCGTAATAAGTAATAAAATACATTTTTGTTTACTATACCTTTTGGCAGTCGGTTAACAATGTAATACTACGATAATTTTTAGAGATATATCGGGGATACGTTCACACAGTAGCCGGGCCGTGAGACGAGCGCAGGGGTATCAGGTAGCATCGGGTTAACCGCACCGAAGTTATGTGATACCACGCGGAGAGAGTTCGCACGGGCGAGGTGAGGTTGCATTAACTATTTAAATATAACTATTAGTTTGCCGCGAACTTGGACCTCGCGGTTATTTTGTTTCACATTTATTTCAATATCTCCTAAACTACTGAACCGATTTTAATGCCCAACGCACTTAAAAATTATACTAATATTACCTACATATATTCCAAATTTCATTGAAATTGGAACACTGGTTCGAGAGTTATCGCGATACATACATACATACATGCATACATACATACATACACACATACGTAAAATGTGTTTTCGCCCTAACGTCAATAAATCTTTGGAAGTATCAGTCAGTCAACTGTTTATATATGATAGACAAGGATTTGTTACACATCAAAGTTATTTTAACGCGACAAAATTTTCGGTCCATGATTTACTACGACTTTCGTTGTGGTCTTAATTAAGAACAAAGCTATGACAGATAATTGACATTTAATAATGAACCCACGAATATTACACATTTAGGCGTCAGGAAACTTCATACAGCTTATGCTGCACTTCTTCAATATCCGGGAATGGACAGGAATAACCAGTGCCGCCCAGCTCAAGGCGGTAGAGCATAACATCCTTCATACAGCTTTTGCTGCACTTCAACTGCGGCGCTCGCCCGGGGAAGTACCACCACCCTTCACAGAACCAGCATAGAATAAAATATGCATGGCTCTTAGAGTTGTCGGAAGGCCATTCCATTCTTCATTTCCCACTCCTTTCCCCACCAAATCCTTAATACCATCCCAAACCACCCTACCCTTTAACCCATTTTATCCAAATTCCTGGGCTGGCAACGCACACGTAACAAAAAGATGGATTCCCCAGATCCTGACCGAAATTCGCACCCGACCCGGCCTTCGCATGGAATGGTGTCGCCAAATGTTAAAAAGTTCAACGAAAATGACTCAAATGCTGTATTTGACATCGTGAAATCGACATTAATGATTATTTAATTGATAGCACATCCTGGTAATAAATTGCTCGCTCCAGGCTTTGTCAAATGAAATTAATTATTTCTTCATTATATAACATGATATTGAAAATTATTATTAGTTCCGCAGAGTATCTTACGCCGGTTCTTCTCAGGTCAGTGGCTTTACTTTCCGAACCGGTGGTAGTTTATTTTGACAATCAATAAGTGTAAACACATCCATATCGCATAAAGATATTTGAATTGTAAGAATGAGTCAAATTTGCTTATAATCTGCAATTTATGAGCAATTTGGAATAGACTATATATGTTCTGTTATTCAATATCATACGATTACAGATGAAATAATCGTTGCCTTGCACAAAAATATTTACTGTATTTTCGTATTACAATATATTAATATAATTTTCTTTATTTTTTTTTTTGGTTGTTTTGGTAACATTTGCGGTATTAAAGATAATAGCGAATAAAATAATACCAAGTTTAGCATTATTAGAAAATTTGAGTAAAACTCGCTGCCCGCCTCATGAGTTACCTTACTAAACGATAATCGTTCATTCCATACCTTTTCATAGTATTAATATTGGCACTACACCTCGTGGTCATTACGCCTCTGTATGTGCGACAGAGATGTATAGATTCTGACCTACTCGGACATATTATTGCCTCGCGGGCAGCGAGCCTTAGACTCAACTATAAAAAGAAAATTTACATCGACATAGCCAAAAAGCGTACAAGGGTTTAACCTACCATTAGCGGCCACTAAAATGCATACAATACAAATAAAATGCAATGCGTCCGATTGTATCTTGAGGAGTCGCTGGCGCCAGACCCGTTTGCTAAGATTAAGGGTTATTTACAGAGCGGTACAGAATTTTACACCGTTCAACCTTTGTGTTATCCGCCTTATGACCTATAAGGCTTGGGAGGGTTGTAAAAAATTATCTTTTGCCAAATAAATATAATTGATAAGGAATTATCAATAACATTTAGTTATAACAAGCACTCACTTTGTAGTTCAGTCAAAAATTAGACGACGGTTGCTTGTTAAGTCTGGCATCAGATCAATCCAACAATCTTCTTCCTCCTAGCCTTATTCCCAAATTACTTGGGGTCGGCTTCTAATCCAACCAAATTTTAACTGAATATCAGTTTTTACACAGAGAGACTGGCATCTGACCGCTACAACCCAAAGGGATAAACTGAATTCGAAGGATGGATTAGTTGTCAGGATATTTGAAGGCTCTGACATCCTTTTAAGGATTGTCAAAGGTCTTCTTCACAACCGGGACCGACTTTTTACGTCCGACGTAAGGATCATCTTAATTTTCAGGCAATCGGGTGATCGGCCCGTGTTGACCTAACCCAACTAAGAAACAACAACACAAAGTCTTGATAACCTTATAATATATTTCTTAATTTTTAAATTTTTTTATACTTGCCAAATTCAATAATTATGTACATGTTAATGAATTAAGCAGTCTGAAACCAAACGGTACTTTATTTAACTATTGTTACTACAAACGCTTTTTACAGAAAAGTAAAACTATGAATGTCTGCGATTAAAACTTAAATAGTTTATAAATCGCAAAGTAAAATTTCTGGAGAAGACGAGAGCTTAAATATTTTGCATTCATTTAAAAAATTGCACTGGCCAGAATTTTTGCGACTAATGATTGGGGAGATAATTTATATGGAAAATGATTTACTTTTATTGTATGTACTTGTTTTGTAGGATGGGCACATGTAATTTGAAAGTTTAAGGGAAGTTATACCGAAAAATCATGAGGTCTTTTGGCGATGTCGAGCGACAGTAAAAGCTTTGACGAATAATCGGAGATACTTCTCCTTGTTATATGATATATAGGTACATTATTATATAATCTGTTTTAAAATAAATACGTGTTACTTTATAATCATTCAAAAAATAAATTTGTGTTATTAGATTAAATATTTATTCAATCTATAAACTTACTAGTATGTTGACTTATTACTATGTTTTCATTAAAACTATCCTACTTTGGGATGAAGTAAATTAAAATTATATTATGAGATGACTAAATGGGTATATCGAAAGAAATATCGATATAAAATTGTATTTTGATATACAAAGTCTTTATCCACTTTTCTTTTGATTAATAACTTATAGTCGATCTCTTCACTAGACAGTTTTGAATACTCTTTAAATATTTATACATAGGTTTTCCTGAAATATTGTATATTTAAATTAGTACATATTATCTACTTTATGAAATTTTAATGAAACATCGGTCTGTAAGTTTCTATTTTGTTTTTTTTTATGATATAATGCATAAATTAATTCATATTCCACTATTTATTGTACAACTTTTTTTTGTCATCAAATCTGCACCCGCAAGATACTAAAGCAGGGATTCTGCGATAATCGATGTGAAATCGAATAATCCCGCAGTCTATGATAAGGGAATAACAGATCTTATTATCTAAAAATAGTCATAAAAATAATTTAACTATATACAGATAGACTTTAATAATATAAAATCTGAGCTTGACTTGTCGCAAAAAAAAATTAAAAAAATCTGCTTTCCTTTTTTGTAAAACTCGTTATTCATTATCTAGCAAGGGCAACGGATTCTTCAGTACATCCGTTCGGAAATGTCCGGTTTGTGAATGCAACTGCAATATCCGAACACTGGCCTGTTTACACAGATCCACGCCACAATGGCCGCGCGATGAATGAAGTGTGGCGACCACCCAATGAGGCCACGTAGAGTAGCCATATATCGAGTATCGCTACTCTGCAATATGGAACGAAAGTACTGACCACGATGATTTCCTATTTCTTATCTTAGGTATAAATTGAAGAATATTTATCTTAAATCTCTTAAATGAAATTTTACAGAACTACCCTGCCTTTTCTGCTCTCGGCAAATTTGTCATAAAAGTCTTTATTAATAAAAATAATTAAAACTAGAAAAGTCAATATAACGTTAAATAATTTAATATTACTTGATCATAAGGTAATTTCCAGAATAAGTGATGTAACATGTTTATATAAGTGACGTAAATAC
The DNA here is from genome assembly GCA_018247855.1 of Graphium androcles. Lineage (NCBI taxonomy): Eukaryota > Metazoa > Arthropoda > Insecta > Lepidoptera > Papilionidae > Graphium > Graphium androcles. The sequence continues at coordinate 9,688 of DWHK01001245.1, forward strand.
GTATTTGATTTGTTTAAATTATTTAAAAGTTTTCAACTTAAAACTAGTAGTTTGTCGCCATTCAAACTCGACGTCGAAGTTGTACCTTGCGATCATATGATTTCTTAAAATCATTTCACATTTATTTAAATATCTCCTAAAGTACTGAAATTGTACGAATATTACCTACATATATTTGAAATTTTATCTTATTTGGAGCACTGGTTCAAGAGTTATATAACAGGAACACATATATTTACATACATACATGCATATACATATATATATACATAAAAGTTGATTGTACTGACCTTACTCGCTTCGCTCGCTCTATCAATAAATATCGTGTGTGATTAGTCGTTTCTTTCGTTGCCCTACATTACATTTTTATAATTTTACAATCAGTAGATTGCCGCGAACTTGGACCTCGCGGTTAATTATTTTTATTTATTTCAATATCTCTTAAACTACTCAACCAATTTTATTGTTCAACGAACTTTAAACTTGTATTAATATTACCAACATATATTCCAAATTTCATTTAAATTGGTGCACTGGTTTAAGAGTTATCGCGGAACATACATACATCAATACTCACACACATAAAATGTGACTCTGAAACTCTGACTAGCTTTGCTCGCTTTGTTAATAAATTCATGAATTAAGTTTTGATCTACTGTCGAAATAAGAATATGATAGAACTAAAAACAAGTCTTTGGACTTCAGCAGCGCGCGGTTCGCCAACATTTCTCCGACCTTCGCGGCGTCGCGCGCCGCTCTCATTATTTGACGGTCAATTTATTTTTAATCTAGACCGGGCTTAGATGCAAAGAAGATAAAAACGTTTATATTCCAATGCTACGCCCCATTTCCATTATAGAATTGGGTCAGACTTAATTGAAAATTTTCCTAAGAGATACTTTCATTTAATTTTTGATTGATAATACCGTTATTGATAGTACACCAAGTAACATAATAGATCCCTCATTCTTTCTCTACAACAGAAGCTGCCAATTTAGAAATACACGTGAAAAGTTTAAACACTTTTATTTTTCAGTAGTAATACCAGTTTTGTAACAAGATTTTGCGTGAGGTAATTTCAAGAGTTGTATGTGAATGCTTTACGATATTAAAAACTTTTAGTTTAAAAGCACTCGTTTGTAATCAGACGGAAATACAGGCGAAGGATGTTTACAACAATTTAATTAACTTTTTATCGATTTTATTCGTAGTTTTGAAGACTTTTGCATGTTATACTATAACGTTTTAAATTTTATTGCCACCAAAATGCAAATATCTAGGTTACTTCGTTATAGTGATCTGCGATGTATCTATAGAAATTTCGTTAAATTTCCAGCATTTTCCTGAAACATTAAATAATTAGGTAAATTTTTCGTAAAAAGCAATTACATTCTTTAACCAAATTGTAACAGTACTTTCTTCCACCCGTGCTTTCCAAATTAGACGTGTGCGTCCATTTATCATGGCATTTTTGATTCAAGTTCGCGCGGTTATTGTGAACAGGCGTTATTCTGTAAACGGTTCTCATTATGGAGCAACACTTTGTATAAAAATATGTGCTCGAGTATAAAGGTAAACATTGATTTTTTTTGCGTCCACAGAGAATAAATGTTTGGGCCGACACTGAGAGATGGACAATGGGCACAATGAGGGATGCTGCATGAATGGACCACCGCACACTCGCTGCTTACGCGCCCACCGTATACTCAAATACGCTAAGGAAACACAACAATATTTTTTTTAATAATTCAACGTTAGAATCTTCTCTAACGTATGTATGGTAAATGTGTATGTATGTATGTGTCAGTTCATAATCTTACAT
>DWHK01001246.1:0-11505 GCA_018247855.1 Graphium androcles
AGGTCAGATGCCAGTCGCTCTGTGTAAAAACAGATATTCAGGTAAAATTTGGTTGGATTAGAAGCCGACCCCAAGTAATTTGGGAATAAGGCTAGGAGGAGGAAGAAAATTTGTTATTTATTACTCCGACGTATTGTTGTCAATGTATTCGTGATGGTCTGTCACAAACAAACAAACATACAGGTGAAGAATTATTGTAATATGTATTGTTCTACAATTGTCTAGATCTTTGCTTAATTATTGCTACGACATAACAATATTATACGATAAACCAGGTCAACGCTATCAATGCACGTAACAGCTTTATTACGTACTGTACTGATAAAGATTTAATTATTTAGAAAGTTAATTGAGGAAAGAAACCGATTCACACATCAGCAATTAGTTGATAATTTTCTGAGGCGTTTAGATATCTTGTTATTTGTTCTGCTTTATGTTTTGTTACTTCTAAGTCGGAAAAAAGAATATGTATAACTAATAATTATCGACTCGCTACAGTAACAAGTTGCAGGCACGACGCGGTGTCGATTTCATACCGCTTATCGGAGTAAACGCGGTGGCATTGTCCGTTTGTATGTGGTTTTTACCAACGACGAAAGAAGGAGGTTCTCTAATTGTTATCTCAGAATTCCGCCATTTATGAACCTATTTGATTTTTTTAAAGATTATGCCTTTAAATTAGTACTCGTATTTTTCTAAATTGTTAAATTACAAAACACGCTTAACAGTTTCAGTTAATGTTATTTATAACAATATTTGCTATTGTCTTATTGACTTTTAATAATAATTTCACTGCATCAACTTACATTATGATGAGTAAATTATGTTTCTCTAACTGTATAGAACATATGTAGACACAACCCAAATTTTTATGATAGACTATACCTAAATGATTTAATGCGAGGTTTTATTTGAATTATTGAAGAAGTAATTTTCCATTATACTAGTAAAGCATCTAAATTTTCCTTAACAAGGACCGCACAAATTAATCAATGCTTATACAAACAACAGCACATAAATAGTTTTGTTTTCGACCGCATTGTTTATTTGCTCCGAGTAATTATATGTCGTTACCACTCATTTGCGGTGGACTGTGTAGCCGTTGTGGCGAGTGATCAAGCAGTGCAACTGTTCTAAATTGAATTAGCGAAGCTAGTCGACTTATTGGCCGCTGCAAGCACTAGTTGCCGACGCGGTCGCGCGGGACGCACGCAACGTCCGATGCACATCGAAACGTCGAGTTTCGCCAAACAACCAATTACCAATTATTCGGTTAAGGCACGCGACAGACGGACGATATTTGCTGCCGACTCAGTCGTCACAAGACGCATGTTACTAAGTTTTATTCGAATATTCAATACCGTCCAATCAGAGTTGGTAGAGTCGACAAAAGATTATAAATTATGTAGTCAGGCATTATCGAATGTTGATAGCAATTCCTGATCGCTAATCGGTCAAATAACTTTGATTATTTTATCAGTACAATTCAGTGAAGATATATTTTAATTGGACAAAGTGTTTAGAGGAAGTGCAGATCTTTAGTGTGCGGAAGCCCTTACGCTACGGCGATCATTGCTCGTGTAGTGCTCAGTGCGCCCGCGCTCGCCGCCAGAGCGCGACATGAATCTATTCAAACAGCCGCGCGTTAGCTTGGAGTTGCCGGTGCACGCAATCGAAATAGTGGAGCCCGACCCTGAAAACTGCCCGGCGATCTGCCAGCCTCCGGAAGGAAACGTAAAACTGCGCAACTACCGAATGCTGAACGAGAACCTTTGCACGTACTCCCCGACGGGAGATATAAACACCTCGCCCAGCAAAGGAAAGCTGGTGCCCAAATACGAAGTCTGTTCGACATTATCGCCGCCGCGTCAGAAAATCCTGGATCTCCTAAGGCCAGAGGATCCTGGAAGAGACACTTTGGAGGCGATAGTCCGGCCCGCACCTCGACGAGGCCTTGCGCGTCCTTTCGACGAGGATACCAGACGATTTCTCCAACGAGCCTTACTAACTCCTAGTCCTCAAATATCGACCCCTGCCACTCCTGAACACCGTCCCATCCAGGAGAACAAAGAATGCAGTATTCAGAGTTCAAACGGGACACCGTCTTCAAAATCCGAACGGTCACTCGCCGATGAACTGAAAGAAGCCGAAGAGGACGAGAAGTCCGGTGGCATTCGGCGGGAGTTGTTGCGTGAATTCAGGAAACGTGGGGGTGGTATGAAAGAGGCTATGGAACGGGAGAGAATGGGCAAACTGGCGCTGTCCGTGGAAGAGGACGAAGATGAGGACAGCGGGCTATCGGCGGCGGCCCGGCGCTTGGACGCGCTGCTGGCGGAGTCGAGGAACCTGCACGAGGAGTTGGCCGGCATCCACGAAGACATCCAGGTGCTGGCTCGGCGCGTCGCCCGCCGCGACCAATGACGCGTTGGTACCGATCCTCGCGCCTCTGGCACTGCACCACCTTTCCCTCTTTGACACCCGCTAAAGCATACCATTCTTAGCACTCCTCCATCACCTTAATTTCGTTATTGTTAGGATTCGCTACGAGTCTGTCTAGCGTGACGCCCGCGATGTCCGCGCGCAAATTGTTCGTTTTTGCGTCCACGCTAAATATATCGCGGATCTGTGGTGCGTGAAGAAGTAATAAGTTCAGTGGTTTTGTGGAGTTGGGTATGTGATGCCGTCTTGAACGAGACTCAAACGGATATGAGTAAAGAAACACCGCGTCTCCATCTGGTTAGTACGCTCATGCGAAGTTCCTCATCCATCACTAATAATGAAGGTAAAGTCTAGGTAGCTAGAATTTATGTAGATATAATCTCTATTAAAAATTATAGCGACAGATAAAGAAGTAATTAAGACTTTATGATTACATGCAATTAAAAAGCATAACGTTACAAGCAACAACTCACATAATATTTAGGAAACGTTTGTTTCTCCGTAGAAAGTCATAACTTTTTAAAAATTACAAATGCTGATTCTGAAGTTAGTCGGCGAAAAATTGTTTAAAACTCTTTCTTTCTGAGAACGCGGCAAACATCTTTCAAATAAAATAGAAATTTGATTCATAATCATTTGTAATAATTTATCGTACTTTTCATCTTCTTTTCTAAATATATTGTTTCGCAGTAAAATGCTGTAAACACAAATAAATTAACAGGTAAACATGTGTTAATCTGTAGGCATATAAATGGTGTACACAGTACAGTATGTAAACAAATAACTGTTGAAATGTCAACAACACCAAACTATTAGCTTGCAAACAAAAATACGCTAATGACTGTACATTGCGTTATTTTCGTCTGCCTCTCTGTCATAAGGCAATAACGTAACGTTTTCTCATAACGTTAAATAATAAACGCTTTTCGATGTCATCGCATATTTGTAAATAGTAGTTCGCCGTGAACTTGCACTCCGAAATTATTATATTTCACATTTACTTCAATATTTCATAAATAACTCAACTGATTTTGATGCCCAATGTACTTTAAAATGTAACCAAAATTAACTACATATATTCCAAATTTCATATCGATTTGAGCCCTGGTTTCGCAGTTATCGCGGAATATACATATGTACATACATATATACATAGGATGTGTTTTCGCCCCAACTTTAATTGAAGACCTTAAGCATTTTTTTTTGTTTACAAACGCCTTTGACAGTAGGTACACGAAATTGAAACAGGTTCTGTATTAGACAATGAACGTAATTTAAACAACTTTACTACCTGCAACTGTCACAGCTGGTTTTACTACACCTTGTTTGTCGGATTAACATTATGTAAGCATTAAAATGACGTACTTGTGACATACAGTATAGACGGTAAAAAGTGGTCCCAATTTGACATTCAAAATTATTTGCATATATGTTCCTAAAATTCATCTATACTCGAAGAGATATTGTTAATTTTTTCATCATAATATTAAATGATAACACACTTGTTGCTGAGTAGAACAATTGTAAGTAGGTATGTATTTCGCCTAGGCAAATCATTTTACGGATTGAGGCAAGCGAAAATTTATTCATGTCTTCCCAACTTTAAGTGTCGTAAAACCCTTTTTTAGTGTTTCGTACCAAAAGGTTTTAGTAATAGGGTCCTAGGACTAGAACCCTATTAGTAACACTCCACTGTATGTCCGTCTGTCCAGGCTGTATCTCATGAACCGTGATAGTTAGACATTTAAAATTTCACAGATGATGTATTTCTATTGCCGCTATAATAGCAAATACTAATAACAGATTAGAATAAATATTTAAAAGGGCTCCCATACAACAAACATGATTTTTGCCGTTTTTATTGATAATACCGCAATTAGTCGGTTTTTTCATCCTTCTTAAAATAAAGAATTATATTGGTCCTGAAATTTAAATCTACACTAATATAATATAGATGACGGATTCGTTTTTTTTTTTGTTTAAACAATTTAATCTACTTTAACGAGATCAAAAATTCTTTTCGTTATAACATCTTTATTCATGATATCGATTTAAGGCTGATTGAACATGACGCGTTGATCATTAGTTATCAAAAACTAAACAACTAAACTAAATATTTCAGCTAGTTATATTAATAAATGTATATTTTTTTCCTCGTTGATGTGACTGTCAAGCTCATAACTGCTCGGTTTCTCATCCGCTCTTCTCAGCAGAATCTGCCTTCCGAGCTGGCGGTAGCTTCATCGTGAATATTTATACTATTGCAATGTACAATTTGACGTTTCATTAAAACCCGCAAGCGTCTATATAAATAAAAACATTTTTGAATTTAAAAAAAAAAAAAGGTAAAAACAAACTGGAATATTAATCTATAAATGATGAGAGATCACTAAACAAACTAAAGAAAAAGTATATCGACTATTAATAAAATATTAACGATAACAGTGACAGAGAAATTATAACGACAAAATCGATATAAACTACATTAACTTTTTAGTTGCGTTAAACAGTTTTCTCGTTGGGCAACGCGCCGCAACGAAAACCGGTTACAGTTATTAATTAGTGAAATAGCATTCGTTTGTCATAATTTGTTTGTAGGCCGCGTTAATATGCGTGACGTCAGGCAGCTCACTGCAAATTAAATGCGAATTATAATCAAGCACGCGAATCAAAATAGTTTAACTGATTACTTTTTAATTACAAATAATTTAGTACGGTTTCACTCATCCAAACTCAATCAATACTAATATAAACAAGCTGACGAATATGTTTGTTTGAACTAGCTAATCTCTAAAAGTACTGCTCGAATTTAAAAAAATCTTTTTCTATTTATAACTCAATTATAGGTAAAGACTTTAATATTCATAACGATCATGTATACTATAGCCTGCCTTTAAGTAGACAAACATCTTAAGAAGATAAACAAAAAAATTAAATAGCGGCTGAAACAGTAAGGCATAGACAGTAAAAAACATATAATAAAAAGTTAACACTACACGACTAGATTATATTTTATCCAAGATGACAGGAACAACACTTTTTAAAAGTCAATCAATTTTGAAGTCTTCAAAATCAACCAGTCAATCAAAAGCATTTGGAAAAAAATATAGAAAGTTTGCATATCTACTATTATTTTATTATATTGATAATTTCTTTTTCTCTTAGCCTAAGAAAACCGTTCTGTCTAGATTTATATATTTTCAGAAAAATATGTAAAAATGAGGAAAACCATCCAAATCGGAGAAACCATTTTGAAAAAAACTGTCATTAGTGTTTATTTAATCTACTTTTTTTAATCAATTAAAGATTTATAGCAATCAAGTAGCCGTTTAAAACAAACAAACAAATCAAGAGCCGAGTGAGAGTAGAGTGGCACCAATGAAATTCTTAAGTTTTTAATTACAATTTTAAGTGATAATTTAACACGTGCTTAGTGTTGAAAAAAAAAGATCGTAAGGAAACCTGCATATTTAATATGTGAAGTTAACAATTCGCACTGGGGCTCCGTACTATGCCCTATACCCTCTGTCTAGACGAGGCCTTTGTACAGCAGTGGAACAGTTTGAAAATAGGCTGTTACTTTACTTTTACTTTAAATCAATAATTGTGTTATAGCTTTTCCATTTGAATTGGCAACAATCGGGAATAACGTCTGTCATTACATTTTCTTCTGCAAAGGCAAAACGAGCATCCAGAATTGCAAACTAGGTTGTGGATTCGAAAACCACGGAGGGACAATGATTTTGTATAGTTCTTCTTGTTCGACAAAGTTTCAATAATCCATTCAGATTGCCATTTAAAAAGTCAGTCCAGCACATTATTCTTCCAGTCTGGTAGGATATCCGTCCGATATAATATAGGAGCTATATTAATGAAGAAAGAGACGATGCATCTGTGTCTGCACATTTATTTGTGCACTTTAGTATTATCCTGTTGATTGATCTCTTAGTTGGGCACCGTGATTGAAATTCAGTCATGCAGACATTATATGCCTCCCTCGGATAATTAGAAAAGATTTATCTAATACAAAAATTTAAAAAAAAATTGGTTGCCTGTAAGGTCGGTTTACGGGCGATAATTTTACGTGATAACGTCATAGGAAAACGTTAATGAACTACTTGGACGTATCTGCCGATTGAGTGGAATAGAGATAAATGCGTCACGAGACGCTTTTATCTCTATTCCACTCAACGCACGAACGCTTAGGCCGCTTGTTCCACGCTCTCGCTTGCACGCTCGGCTCAGGCGGAACGTGACAATGGGTCTTGCTTTTTCTTCATCTATTTATAAGACCTTATCACATAAAAATATATCCCGTTAAAAAAGAGTCTAATGAATTAAAAACCTTTTGTCGACGGTTACAACATAAATTAGAATATAAATATAATCGATTGACCCCATTTAACTTCTGTTTTTTATTTTAAGCACTGAACGTTTATGTCTAATGTTTCATCTCACGTCACGCTCGAACAAACTGTACTGAGAAGTGTGTTAAGAAGACCTACATCTCCTTAACCTTTGACTAAACATGTCACATGGAATAGTAGTTAGGTTAAAATTAAATTTAAAATAATATAATACTCTTTGAAAGCAACGCGAAGAAAAGAATTATAAATGTAACTAACACTTGCTGGAAAACAAAAGTGAAAAGTTTATCGTAATTTTATATTTGTCTATCTATAACACTTAAGCTGACAAACTAAATTCCGTTCGAGGTAAATTTAATTATTTTTATGCAAAAAATTCTTAGTAAAACTCTTTACGCTTATTTAGATTTAAATAAATTCCTAGATTACCATAAATTATTGGAAAGAAAGGAGAGAAAACATATTTAAAATTGAGAAGAAAGAGAATGATAAAAGAAGAGGATTGGCCATCCATCCTTACAAGCCAAGTGTTCTATTTTTTACGCTGGCTTTTTGTGTGGGACATTGGTACCTACCCGGTTTTTATGTTATGCTCTACCACCTTTTTAGAATTCCGTACCCAAAGAGTATAACGCGACCCTATTGCTAAAACTCCGTCTATTCGTCTGTCACCGGGCTGTCTCATGAACCGTGATAAATAGACAGTTGAAATTTTCACAAATTATGTATTTCTGTTGCCGCTATAACAAATATTAAAAAACAGAATAGAATAAATATTTAAGGGGGCTCCCATACAACAAATATGACTTTTTTACCGTTTTTATAGATAATGGTACGGAATCCTTCGTGCGCATGTCCAACTCGTACTTGGCCGATTTTTTTTAAATATTTCATTTCATTAAAAAATTGTATAAAAATATATGTAAGTCGGCTCTACGTCTAAACACATTAAGTGAATCCATATCGAACGTTGATATAATTCAATAATTCCATTTGGCAGCGCAAATCGGATCACGTCCGCAAACAACAGAGTACGGTCTACGCACGCTTCGGGTGAACGCCTAATTGAATATTTCTTTCATCTGTCGCTGCTGCTAACGGTACTAATATTTATGTAAGGTTTCTAATATAATCGGATCTGAACCTGTACTGGTCACCTAATTGGCGTATTTTTGAATTGCTTCCTAATCAGGACTTTTTAATACAACGAAAAGGAAGTTGTGAAATATTTTGTTTCAATAATTATATTTTTTTTTATTTTTTCTTTAATAAATCCCATATAAATTTCTAGCTATACCAAATCCTGCATTCATCCATTCGCGTAATGTTCTTAAAAGGGATAAGGAATTCTTGCTTAGCGTATTAATATAGAATGATTATTGAAAATACTAATATGTTTGGAATAGAAGAAAAGTCTGTGTGTAATAATCTTATATAGAAACTGTATTTTACACCAACAACCTACCAATATTATAAATGCAAAAGTATGGAAAGATCTATTAGGGTTCCAAAGTCGAAGGGTAACCAATGGGACCCTACTACTAAGCCTCTGCCGTCTGTCCGTCCGTCCGTCAGCGAGCTGTATATGATATATATATTTGTAATAGGTAGACAGTTGAAATATTCACATATATTTGTGTTGCTGCTATAATAACAAATATTAATAGCGAACATAAATTTAAAATTAAACGGCGCTCCTCTAACTGGCAACATGTTTTTTATTTTTTTTTCTTGCTCGATCTTAATAATGCAGCAAGTAGATTGATATGTTCACAGAATATGCATTTCTAATGCAGCTATAGCAACAAATAATTAAAACAAAAATTTAAAGGAGGCCCCCATAAAAGTGTTCAATTTTATATTGTACGGCGGTACGGAACCCTTTGTGTGCGAATCCGACTCGTACATGGCAGGTTTTTACACGAAAACCCTTTATCGGATTTTGATAAAACTAGATATTATTTCAGCTTTTATAAAAAAAAATATATGGTAAGTTATTGACCGAGCGAGCGAAGCGATTACAATTGGGGCGAAAACGCATTTTATGTGTATGCATGTATGTATGTATGTAACGCGATAACTCTCGAAGTAGTGCCCCAATTAAAATGAAAATTGGAATACATGTAGGTAATATTAGTACAATTTTTAAATTCGTTAGAGAGATATTGATATAAATATAAAAAAAAATAACCGCGAGGTCCAAGTTCGCGGCGAACTACCAGTTTATAAAGAATCTTAGGATTTAGAATTTCAAAAAGCAAAGCGTACGCGTGAAAGAAAAATAATAATAATAAATGTTTATTGAACACAATTAATAAATACAAATCATTGATGTCCCGCCTCTTGAACTAGGAGAGTCCTGTATGTCATTAGGCAGTTCACGGCAGATGTTGTTGACAACTATGTGTAGAATACAGACTTAGAGTAAACATGCCAAGTTAAATAGTTAAAAAACAGTTCTTTTTGACGGATTAATGTGTGTGTGTGTTTGAATACTAGATACTTATAACTTCCACCTATACACAATAAGTCGCCCAGGATACAATAAGTATTAAATGGTGTATTTTCTTATGCAATAAAGAATATTTAATCGTGTTTGCGTTATCTTAAAACTTATTACAATATCTGTAGCGGCGTTCACGCTAGATGTGCTTTTAATGCGTTGTTTATGCAGGCAGGAAGCGGAAGCTGTAATGCAGATGCCTTATCATCGCTTACGGGCTTGGAGCGTAGGGCGTGTGTTCATTAGCGGGCAGAAGCGGACGCGGTAGCGTTTTAAAGCGGTCAGTTTTGCTATTTTCGAATGTTATTGGTGTTTTGTGCTGATTTGTCCTTTGAATGGTGATAGTATGACTAAACATTTCTATTCAGGTGAGGTGCAAAAAACGATTTTTTCATTTATTTTCAAATCGTCTTACGTCGATGTTGGTACGTATTTTTTAAAAGTTTTTCCCTACAGTTCATAGTTAGATTTAGTAGATATGTCGTATGTTGTTTGTTACTTGTTTTTTTTTGTCATTTCACAAATATATAATGCTACTAATTTAAAGATCCTTTATATTGCAAATTGCAAAGATGTGTGATTGAAACAACCTGAGACAAGATGATCAGTGAGAAAAATATGTTCATTTGAACATATATGGAAGCATTGAAGTGGTTTTGTTGGCTAAGAATGTAACTAAAAGATCTGAATGATCTGATCTGATCTAAGTTGAGATCGTCACAGTCATATCTATAGTTTATCTATAGTTCATAAGGAAGTTTTCACCAGCAAATCGCTACAATCAACCAATCAATTTTGTGTAAAATATTTAAAGTACTGTACTATATACTGATTTATTTCTTTCTATTTACAATAACTAGTAGTTTGCCGCGAACTTGGACCCCGTGGTTATTTTTTTACATTTAATACAATATTTCTTAAACTACTGAACCGATTTTCCAATCAACTTAGACAAGACTGCCAATGCACTATTTTCAAGTAACCAAGTTCAGCCATTACTTTACTTGATAACGATGGAGTAAATTTTTTAGAAAACATACCTTTCCGGGAACGGGTTAGTTTTAGATCAGCTCCTTTATAAATAGCAGTCTGCTGCGAACTTGGACCTCGCGATTATCTCACATATATTTTAATATCTTTTAAACTACTCAATCGATTTTGATGCCCAACGAACTTAAAAATTACAGTAGTAAAACCTATATATATTCCAAATTTTAATTAAATTGGAGCACTGGTTCAACAGTTATCACTTTATATACATGCATACATACATAAAATGCGTTTTCGCCCCAACTGCAATTGTAAACCCTACTCGCTTCCCTCGCTCGGTCATTTACAGATAATGATAAACAATAGGTGCGAGATGCGTCAAGTGTCATTTATTCGACTAACAAAGTAAGTAAACAATTTTATTTCGTGAAATATTATAAAAACATTACTATATATACGCTGATTGTATTTCGCTATCAGCTTTAACGTAACGCGTTGCGGGTTCGATCCCAGGATTGGTCAATATTTAATCTAGAAATTGTTTTACCAAACCTTTGCGTTGTTTGTGATATGTAATTATGTTATGTAAAGCTCTAAAAGAAGAAAAAGAAATATTTGAGACGGTTTATCAAATATTTTTTCATTAGTTGGGGTTTTATCCCTCGAGTTTCGAATGAAATTGGAAATGGAATCGGAAAGAATCCGTTTTTCGTTCAGCCATTCCTATAAATCCATAAGGGCCGTCGCTTTTTGATTAACAAAAGGTTTGTGCACCCGTAGAAAGGTTACAAGTTACGCTTTAAGACAACACGCAAACCCTTTTTAGGGTTCCGTACCCAAAGGATAAAACGGTACCCTATTATTAAGACTCTGTCGCTGTCTGTCCGTCTGTCACCAGGTTGCATTGTTCTCATGAACCGTGATAGTTAGACAGTTGAAATTTTCACAGATGATGTATTTCTGTTGCCGCTATAACAACAAACTAAAAAACAGAATAGAATACATATTTAAGGGGACTCCCATGCAACAAACATGATTTTTGCCGCTTTTATAGATAATGGTACGGTAGAGCATAACATCCTTCATACAGCTTTTGCTGCACTTCTACGGCCACGCTCGTCCGGGGCGGTACCACCACCCTTCACAGAGCCAGCATAAAATAAAGTATGCATGACTCTTGGGGTTGCCGGATGGCCATTCCTACCC
>DWHK01001247.1:0-11503 GCA_018247855.1 Graphium androcles
GTATATGCTTAATATACAAAGGAAAAAATCTATAGTCTACCTTGGTACCAAATAGCAAATTTTTAGATCATCTAGAAGTGGGTTCAGTTTTTTATAAGCGAGTCAGTCAGTCATATAAATGCCGGTTTCTAAACGTTTATATATCAATAACCGTTTGAGCTAAATTAATAAAAAAATTAAATTCTGTAAAAATAAAGTTATAATTTCATGTATGTAAATTAAATAGTTTACGAGTTGTGAAGGGATCAAAAGTAGTTCGAAATGCTTTGTGTAATATTACACACGGCGCGTTGCCAGTTCCTTTTTTTGAACTTGGCTGGAGGACATTCCGGTATTATCTGGTTGACTTAGAAGTTGACTCCAAGTAATTGGGGAATAAAAAGAAGAAGGTGGGCTTAAAATACTATGTTGGCAGTTATGTTCTGAAAATCTCCTTCTATGTATAGCAAATCTAAATTAAAAAATTATAAATGATCAAAATCTAAATTATCAAGCTAATAATATCCCTTCCGCTGAATTCATCTCCAAAAGTCCATATAGTCAACCAACTAGATACCAGATAGTGCACAAGACACACGGGCAGGTACAGGTGAACTCCACATTCCTTTATTCTCATGGCCAAATAGCACGATTTCTAAATGACCTGGGAGAGATCAGCCTTGAACATGCCCAACCGACGCATGAAACATCATTTTCAGGCAATCAGGTGATCAGTGCGTATCGTCCTAATTCAACTAACAAACAACAATACATAATAGTCCTTCCTGGCATTTGACCCCACGACCTCCAGTTCTAAGGCTAGGATCCACTAGGCAACAGAGGCAGACAGTAGTATTGGAACGTGCATGCGTTTATGATAGGGTATATCAGATGAGGACCGTGAAAGTCTGCGGACCCTGCCCACCGTGCCAATCGGTGGGGTTTTCTGTGCTGGTCTGGTCGAGGATGAACTGCAGTTTCTTGTACCCCTACCTGTTCACCGTACGTCTTCGAATTGGGATTAGGTCCGTAATTTTCTGTAAAACGACTTTCTTAAACCGGGTGCCTTAAAAGTAAAAAAAAATCTTAAGAGAAAAAGGCCAAAATCAAAAAGATTTTAAGTTTTTTTCATTTTACTTTTTTCATTTTTAATTTTAAGTTTAGAAACAACATGCAAATTTATAGATATTTTTTAACATCATATTCGTACATTACTATAGAATACTCTGGTTTGGGCGCCACAATAGATGCTCTTACGAAGCTTGGTGTGAAGTTATTTAACATTCATATCTTAGATCTTTAACAAGTGAAGTCATCTTTATAATTAGAGCGATGTTCTTTTGTGCTCGAGTGAAAATAAAGATTTAATAAGTATAAGAACGACTGTGAGTCATTACTTCCGAATTTTAGAGAAAGTTCCGAAAAGTAATTTAATTCGAAAAATTTTATGTATATGACAGTAATATTAATAAGTAATACAAGTAGATTAACCCCGACTTTGAAACATATTTAATGCTATTCGTTACTATTATTCTGGCTTGAAAAAAATATGACTTTTTGAAGAGTGTTGATTTATTTTATATATTTCGTTATATATACAAAATAATGCATGCACTTTCGTAGCATGAGGAATATTTTCGCACATAAGAATAAAAAAAATATAAAACTGATGAGTATGAATTCTTTACGTCGCCAGAGAATATTCTTAAGTACTAAAACAAACTGACATTTAATTAAAATTATTTAACTGTTTGGGGATCACTCCATGGTATAATTTGTTACAGATTTCTTATATTCGGTCAAGCAGTAATAGCTGATGTCTACTGTGCATAATTTCGAATTATGATGACAAAACTGGTAGCGAAACAGCCACGACCCGTCAATTGATCTACACCATTGTTCCAAGATAACCAGACCTCACAGTGCTCTAAAAGCATTTTAACATTACAGGTCCCGCAGTTGAAAACAATCCGTCACCCTCCGTACTTACCGGATTTGGCCAACCTACCACCATTTTTTTCGCAATTTGGACAATTTTCGGCATGGTAAAAAAAGTTCTTCACAGAAAGCGATACAAAATTTCTTTACACCGTTCCCAGAGTTTTACGCAAGGGCATAAATAACCTTTCAATGAGATGGCAGAAATGTATAGACAATGATTGTAAATACTTTGATTAAATATATATCATGAGAAAACAATGTTTGAATTTTTCAATACTAAACGGAAATTTTATTCTTTAATAATACTCTAATATCTACCAGTCGGCCAGCACTACAACTCTGCTTGCAAGATGATGCATGAAAGACATAAAATAAATGTGGCCAGAAAAAGGTGGTTGAATTCTCGAAAAAATTTCAATATCCCAAAAAATATATATTTGACTAAATCTACTTTAAGGCGATCGCGGTCGCGGAGAAAAACTGATATATTTATACAAGGAAATTGTCACCCATATTAAAAACTGATAGCGGCGTTGTATAAGATAAATATTATGTTGAGATCGGCACCGTGCAGGCAACACGCCATATAACATGATTTAGTACAACTATCAATATAAAAAAACATCAGCTTACTAAATTTAGGTCAATCAGAATTCTAGTTGATCAGATAGCCAAGAGGTTGCAGTTGCTGTGCCACTCGTGCACAGATTCCCACGGAGCCTGACAGCTTCTCGCAAACACCTCTTTCGTAATTCGCGCACAGTTGTTAAACGGTGGACCTCTAGATACCATTGCCAAACACGGCACGTCCTTCCTCCTACATCCTTTCAGAGTCAAAGGAAAAACTCGTTTATTCAATATATTATTAGCTCATTAACTGTCTACTATCGGTTCATAAGCCTAAAGAAGAAACTCTGCTAGATGATTATTCCTTTGTATATATATTGAACTGAAATTCGTTGCGCGGGGTAAGAGTAAATTTTTAGATCGCATCAGGCATCAGAGAAAGGAACATGGAGTGGCTATAATATTAACTTCACTATAAGAATATAAGTTTATCCTCTGTGCTATTTTCGTTCTTTATAAAGTATGCGTTAGCGCTGTATATCAAATTTAAATTGTCAATAAAATTTTACTTCAGGCTATCAGATGTACTCTGTACAAAAGCACTTTTTTAATAAATCTACAAAAAAATTGTATACAATTCACAAAAGCCAGGGAACTTGCTAGTGCATAGTAACTCTATTTTCGCCTATTTCAATCTTAAAAATGTATCTTTTACAGTACAGTATATATTTTCAGTCCACGTTGTTGTAATTTTGTTCAAATTAGAACCGTTTATTTGTTTGAAGTTTAGGTTATTGCTAATTTTTTTTGTGTTTCCTGACTTAAAAGTGTTTTAGACATAGCTTTGATTATTATGACATAACTTCGAGCGTTTGTGAATTTAATACCAGTTAAATCAATCAAGTACTAATTAAAACACTTAGGCAGAATGTGTACCGCGTCAATTTGAAAATGTACAAACACGAGACCATTTGTTAAAAAAAATACATTTCTGGTATATTCTAATGTTTCAATGATTGATCATATTAGATACATTTTTTGCTTTCAAATATCAAATTAAAAACCTCATTTGAAACGACGTCACGGTTTATAGCGTGCAATGGAATCACGCGCTCACTTCGATCGCACCCATCAACCGGACTTGCAATAACTCGCTATTGTTTCATCGGTTTACGACACGAGCGATTCACCGAATTGTCGTTATTTCGTGAAACGTCATTCTAATTCTCGGAACGATGCGAAAATCCATGTGCTAATAGCGTTTTTTTGGGCGCAAGAACGACTCACTCAAAGTTTTTGCTATGGACGCCCATTGCTTGACTGACTCGGAAAATTATGTGGATCCACCAAGACTTGTACTTTGTGTACTTGTGTACTTTGCCCAACTGCGGCAAAGTTCAAAGAAAAAATATTTGTATTTACTTTTTCAATGACAAAAGTTGACCAGCGAACAGACGGTTCAACAAATTTTAAAGAAATAACGTGGCCCATGGTGAAATACTTTAAAAAGAATTAAAGGATTGGGATTGGAAGAGATTGAAAAAGGATGTGATTGGGAAACCATCGGGTAACTTCATAAGCAGCGCATACTTTATTTAAAACTGGCTTTATATTTAAAACGGTGGTACATCGAGATTGACCAGGCCGATATGTACAGCATAAGCTATACATATCGGCCTGGTCAATCTCGATGTGTGATGTCTATGATGTATTTTGCTCTACCACCTCTGCTCCTGCCGTGTCGCCTATGGACTATTCTTCTGATACGGTTGAAGAGTTAATCGACATGCTATCATAGTTCAGATAGTATATTCTTTTATATTTTAATTACATTTAGAAAAGGAAGATGAAATCCAGCAATAATTGCGATACGGGTATTAAGGATAACGGATAAGTAGAGGAAACAATTATGTTTATCGTTTATATTGTATAAGTTATTTATATTTATGCTTCGAGAAAAAGTATTGGTGTTACTGGACGTTTTACAGATAAAACTTATGCAATAACATTTCACAATAATTAGACTAGTCAAGAAAATATCTTCGAGCCATCTTGCATTTATTGATCCCACGTTATCTTTATGAGAGGAAAACAATGAAATTCGTTTCCGAAATGGCCTCTTACATAAACAAATGTGTTTTTTTTCTATTTTCCCACAACGGATTGTACTAGTCTATTGGCAAGAGATGTGAAATAGATACGAAAAATAATTTACGTTCATTGTACATAGGTGACTGCAAAATTTCGCACCTATTCAATTTAGCAATGTTACCAACCGTTGATTGTAACGATAATTTAGTACACTCTCGTCAAGATGTAATTAAGATAGTTATATATTGCATTTTATACTGTGAAAATTAAGTTGAAACCTAAGAAGTTCAACTCGATTTAGATTGGCACAGACAGTACCATAAAAAGTTGCGTTTGCCAAATATTTACACAACTTTACGTTAACCTCAAGCGTATTTAAATGATTTGTTAAATTATTTATGTTAAATTGAATGTTTACAAATTAAACTAACTAAATTTCATAACAGTAAAATAAACGGGTTTACCGCCACCTCAAGGGAAATCATATTATTCATTATTGAATGTATATCTATTTTCGTGACGGTGCATGTGACCCTTAAATGGTGGGACCGATTTTTATGAAATTTTGTGGATGTGTTCCATTAGTCTTCAGATGGTTTGGATTCTTGATTGGGGTTCAAGAATTTTTGAAAATTAGGTAATCCAAAGAAGAAGATCCAAAGTTTGCTGCCACTATGTAAGCAACGATAGCTCAAAATGTATCGCAAAAACATTTTTTATCGACTAAGCACTTGCAGATGCAGACGAACGTTTTCTATTTATATTATATTACTAAATATATATATTTGGTTGCTTTTAATTTGGTTTGGTTTCTTTTTAACCTGCTTTTTTAAATGAGGAACGTGAAACAAAAAATATTACCCACATTGTCGTCAGTGTCATATATTTTTTTGCGTTTTGGTCACATTTTTACTTACTTCTTGTCTATAGTTTATTAAAGAGTATCCCGACCGAGCCACATAATTTATCATTGGCAAGAAAATGATGGACTTTTTACGACTGCAATTCTTTCGTAATAATTCGTTAGTGTTTCTCGTCGAATGTAAGAAGAGATGAGTCTGCGAGCCAGATATGAGGAATGAAAGTAAAGCTTTTCAAATTGCGTAAGACCCTGACCTCAATCCAGTAACGTCTTATGACGTAATGATATAACAGTTTGTGTTACCATCATCTCATTACGACCAATTTTAAGATGGAAATGATGGAGGTGAAGCTGGCAACTATGCTGGCATCTTCGAGTCTATATAATATTTACTCACGACCTGAAAATAGTAATGTGGGATATTCATACAAATTGCCTTACGTATGAAGATACAGTTTTTATTTTTATTAACCTCGGCAGGGTTGCAATTGTGTTGTGGAAAATTATTATCAGTAAAAAATAAGGCAAGTTAGAGCTTATCCACTCATCGAGAAAGTTGTAAAATTGCGAACAGGCTCGTTTAGTTTCCATACTAATGTAATATATTTTTTTTGCTGTGGATGCAACAAGCAGCAACAGACATCCTCATCATTCTTCTAATTGATAGTTTTATCCATACTGATATTATTAATGCGAAATTGAAATTGGTTGCTATGACGTTATATCTTTTGAACAGATCATCATATATCCAACTAATGGATCATCTTAATTTTTAAGCAATTGGATTGTCAGCCCGTATGTCCTTATGTTCACGTGCGAAAAATCCTTTATGGATCCCCCACCGCTTTGTGGGTAGGCGAGCACGGGTATGTGTCAGCGGTTGTGATTTTACATACTATTCCCGTCAGCGGAACCAGGGTACCCAAACTTATGTAAAATCTTAATAACAACGCAATTTTTGGCTTAATTTATATATATAAGGGTGATAACTTCTTGAATCGCTTTACCTACTGGAAGTTTTCTTACGTTTGCGAAACCGGCTGCTGCTTTTGTTTTGAAAGGAATTATTGTATTAAATTGCTGATATAGCCCATGTGTTATACTTTAACTGCATCCTAAAAGTGTAGGTGTTTAGAAGTTCCATATGGTATAGTTAATAGAGGTGGGCGTATCATAATATAGTCCTAAATGGTAAAAGTGTAGGTAGACAGCAAGGTTGTGTTTGTCCATTGCAACGTTGTTAACTAAAAAGACAAAGAATGATTCCCATGATTAAGTAAATAAATCCATCACGGCGCGTGTTAGCGCACTATATTACAACACTACGTTTTTGATATTTTGATACAGATATAGTGTTGTAATAGAGGTTTTATGTTGTATTTTATCGGCGTTAAAAGCTTTATTGCCAGCGGGATTTTACAATAAGGCAATATCTTTTTCTCGGACGTTAATAAGCGTGTTAATTTACTAACTTAAGTAAGTAAGCTAGTAAAGTAAAATGTTAAATCGCTTTTACTTAATCAAATTCCAGCTATATGACGTCGCGAAATCTCCATAAACATTCTTAACAAAGTTACGTATAAGTATTTACTAAGTAAAATAACATGATATTATTGGAGTATTAAATGCTGGCTTTCAAAGTCCAGATTCAGATTGTTTTCGAGTACGTACAAACGGAACGAATTGGGAAAAAGTCCTGCGGCCTTTTTAATTTACTATTATTATTAATTTTAATTTAGAATAATACATCACCTCTATAGCTCAGGTCCTCGCAGACGCAGAGCATAAATCACTTCTACTCATCTTAGTCTTCAATGCGTTATTGAATAGAAGATTTTTTGTTTATATTATGTTGCTTTGTTAATTTTTCGAAAACTAATGACATCTGCTAGATTTTGACAATTAGTCTATTTATTGTAGGCACATTTTAATTTTTTTGTATAAAAATTATTTTTTTGTTCTTGATCTAAGTCTGGAAACCATCCAGATATATCTAGGGCTTCGTTTTCCTGCACTCAGAAAAAGATCAGTGATTCAGCAAATATTTGTTTTTGCTTCCGGAAATTTAAACGAAATTGTTTACGCGATGAGGATAGTTGCCATAGAGTTAGCACACGCGCGACATTACAGTCCTCCAGAAATAAATAAAAAATATGAATATCTACTTCAACGCACGATTCATTGGCTTTGTTTATCACTTACTGTCTTCCACTGGAGTTTTCCCTTCTCTATCAATTTGGCTTTTCAAAAAGTATTTTCCTTTTACGAATTAGCGCTATAAATTAAAGAAACAAATAAATCTTTATTATGATAGTATAAATTCTCTTACTTGAATATCGACCACGGCGGCTAATCTACTTTAGACATAAGCCAAATGGCAGGACATACTATTGTGCACAATTGTGTCTGCACATATATAGGTGCATTCTCTATTCCTTTACTCTCCTTCCTTACTTTGATGGAGATCCAAAACGATCGGAATCGGAAAATTAGGAAAAGCGCCTTTCCCTCAGGCGCTTTTTCTTTTTTTTACATGCCTATCCGACGCATAGAAGATCTTTATTTTAAGGCAATCGGATGAGCATGAGAGTATTAGCTTAACTCAACTGAGAAACAACAACACAGTCATTGTTCTCCCGCGGGATTTAAACGCACGACCTTCGTTTTGTAGTGGCACGGCCAATACCATTGGTTTGGAAGTAATTGTAGATAGATGCGTACGATATGCCTATTTAAACGATATTTTTTAAAGTGATATTAATAGTTTACGACTGTCGTAGTTATTTATTAAATAAACAGAGAGTACATCGTGCTACGTTGGTCATTTTACGTTCGCGACACAATAGAGAAGGGAGTTGAAAGAAGACACTTTAGCAACTTTATGGCTGATGGATTTTTCAAACCTTGTTATAGTTACTCTATACGTAACGACCGCTCACTTTTTACTTTCGGTCTATAAGGTTTACCGTTCACTAAATATTAGCGTGTTGCAATGAAGGATCTTTGTCAGAATCTCAGTTAACATTATATTTTAAGACAGCTTGTTTGTTGTACGAATTTTTATTGTTTGTAATTTTTTTAAAAGCTTACAATAGAGCAAACAGTTCGCTTAAAGGTACACGAGTATTGCCACAGAGTATAGCTGCGAATACATTTTAGAGAATGTATTCGTGAATTAATTATACATGTAGCAGATTTGGTACTACGGATTAAAAGAAAGCGAAAGATTGAGTTATGTTATTAAATGTAGCAGAGAATTTGCCGGATGGCTAAACCATTTTTTTGTGGTGAAATACTGGATTGGATACCCGCCAACCACAGGAGGATGGTTGGGTGGTGTCGGACACTTACCGACTAAAGCCCCACGGTTATCGTCTTCAGTCCAATTTTGAGGTGTCACGGGATCTCCCAAAGGAACACCGCGGCCCTTATAACTTGCTGTACAGCCCTGTCTCTAACCACAGCACCAACTGCTCCTACGTGATAATGGTGACCCAAGATTTTTAAGTTCTATGTCGTCAAATTTAACAATCAGGGCTTCTATAGAGCTTCTAGAGCGGGGTTGTTTTTTCCCTATTTCGTTCAGCAGCCTCCTTCTAGGTCATAACGGACTCGCGGAAGGATGCTAAGGCTTTCCACGTTCGATTTCGAGAAAACATCGTTGAAACAATATTGGCCAGGCCAAACAATGTTGATATTAGATCCGATTTAGTTCATCAGGGCACGACGTTGCACTTCCCATGCTGGGCACAAAGTCAGTATATCATCTGCGGAATCCTGGTCTCCACAATGATGACAAATATACGTCGCTTCTCGTCCGGTTTTACATAGATAATTACCAAAGCAGCCGTGCCCGGTAATTATCTGTATAAGTCTGAAGGTGAGTCTTCCAAACCGCCGTTGTATTGTGTTCGAAAACTGGCGGAATGGCTTTGACTACTCGTTTATAGTCAGTGTTTGAAGCGGACACGCATATTGCGATGCCACTGTTAATCGCTTCCGTCGAAAGCCAAGCTAGCTTTCAGCAAGATCGGTTACAGGTGCCTGTTAACAAGAGAGGCAATAATGTTTTCAAGCATTTTACCCACTTCGTCCAAAAGGCATATAGGACGGTACGCAGAAAGTTCGTTTGCGGCCCTACTATCCTTCTGTAATAAAACCAATCTGGCTTCTTTCTGACTAATAATTCTTTTCTCCTAATATTTCAAGACTTGTTATCAATACCCAGCCCAGAACTCCGTCTGGCCCTGGCGCGGTGTTCCGTGTATCTTGTGTCCAGTTTATGGTTCTTGTTGGGACGTAGATGGAGAGATCTGACCTACTTTGCGGGAAGTGAGTTTATAACCCTTTCTAGAAAAATGAGTTCGAGGTCGAAAATGGGGTTGCTGTCGCATAGGGCGTGTATGGTTTCAGTTTTCCTAGAACCATTTTATACAGTCGCTCCAAAGCTAAGACCATTAACGAGATTTGGCGTCAGCTATTTTGCTACTCCTGTGTTGCCTCTCTGTATTATCTATGAAGTCTCGCAATTTCCTCATCAGAAGCCTGTCTTCTCCTCCTACGGGCTCGGGTATATTATCGTCGATCACGTAGACAGATCGTATTTAGACGCGCAATTTCCATCGACCACCAGTGTACTCCTTTGCGTTTAGAGCGATTGGTTTGAGGCATAGACATACACAGATTTTGTCATTACATCACGAAACCTATTCGCTTCTTCATTCATGTCAAGTGGAGTGCCTCTGGTATTATATTGCCATGCGGTGATAATTGCGGCAGCTATAAGAAAATCTTTATTTATTTTTTTAAGAATTAAACGCCGCGGTAAAATACCTAGCTGAAACAGTCACTTAAACTACGAAACGTGATTTCGAAAACTATGTGTCTGTGGTCAGTGTAACCATTTCTTTTGCAACCCTTCAGTTTGATAAGATTCGATTCGCATTGCAGCTGGAGTCGCCCATGTGAGGTCTGCTACGGATTCTCCCTGCTGTCGCACACACGTGCTAACATATCCTTGGTATGTGAGCCTAAGGTCCAAACCGTCCGCCCATTCTAAAACTGCTTCACTCTTTGGATTCATTCTGAAGTGTCTCCATGCTATCGCATGAGCGTTGAAATCTCCTAAAACGATTAAAGGTCGAGGTAGACACCTACGAATACAATTTGCTATATCATTTAGATATAGCTCATAGTCAGCAAGATAACTATTAGGGGAGACGTAGCAACCTAGCATGACTAAAGAGCCCTATTGCACTGCAGTTATACCCTGTCTCTTTTCTATTAAGTTGTAAGGAGACATATCATCTCTACCTGCCTAATAGACAACCACGGAGCCCAAATTATCCCTAAACCATCGTGGATGGTCTGCGACGGCGTAGGGTTCAGGAACTATTGCAAGTCCAACTCCACTCTCCGGAATACTCTGCATTAAGAGATGTTGAGCAATACGGCAGTGATTTAAATAATATTGTAAAACTTTTGCGAGATCCATGTTTTACGCAACCTCCACCGACAAGCTACCGCTCGGTACCGCGTGACAGTGGTCACTGCGGTCGTACTTGTTTGAAGGGATTGTCTTTTCCTCTTCTCTCCATTTTTGACTTTGACACACTGCTTACCCAATCGGAGGTTTGACGGGCATCCAAGATTCGCGAACAGAGAGCACTTCAGATCTTTAGCGTTACAATCTCGCGCTCTATGCCCTGTCTTGCCACAGGAATAGCAACGTCCATTGGGGACTATACTACTACAGCCAACGTGCCCATTTTTTAAGCAACGAAAATATCTCAGTGGCCTAGACTCTAACAAATTGGTTGTCAAACTGCGGCCCGCTAAAGGTATTTGTGCGGCCCGCGAACTAAATATAGTATATAATATTTACTAAATTTATTAGTTTAATACAACGGATTGATTTTGCACGGGTAATTATTCAAATAGAAGTACTTGAACGGAAATATGAGAATGGTAAGTATAAACTTCCTTCCGCAACACGTTCGTTTGCTCATAGAGCAACATATGTACATATATTGTGGTCGAAATGGACATTTACCCATGCTTTCA
>DWHK01001248.1:0-11501 GCA_018247855.1 Graphium androcles
TTTATGTGTGTTCGGGGATTTCTTCGTCGTTTATGAACCGATTTTGATGATTCTTTTTTTGTTGGAAAGGAGATACCTCCAGTGTGGTCCCATATAAAAGGTGGTGGTGGTTTCATAAAAATCGGTTAAGTAGTTTGTTTTGAAAACCAAAATAACGGAAGAAATATGTCACGATAATACACTTCTAAGGCGTGTGAAGTCGGTTTTTCTAATTTTGTGTCAAAATAATCATACATTAGTTAGTTTCTCCGGGCAACTGGCCCTTTTCCCTAGTAATAAAAGTTATTTTACTAACCGGGAGTGTAGGTGACCTGTAGCTTTGGGTGGTTTATTTATTTAACGTTTATTGTAAATACTTAATCAGTGTTAGGAGTACACTGGGCGGACTTAATGCCATTTGGCATTCACTCCCAGTCAACCCGGGGAGCGAGCGGTGAGAAAAAGTGATTATATTCCTGGTAGGAATAGGGAAGTACGGGATTATCACTTCGATGCTTGAGAAATATGATAAATCTTACATAAGATATATAATGTAAAAAAAGGCCTATCTTGCCAGCATTATTTATAGTTATAATGTACTTCGCCGCAAACATCCCATTCAATATCTTACATCTTTGTCCTATTTACGTATTTGCTTATTAAATTTATAACTGGTGACGAGACGGGAATAACAAATACATTTTTTTAATAATATAAAAATATAATTTATTATTAAAAACAAGAAATATTACAAATTACTATTGCGATTTACACGGCGTTCCGTCCGGAACGGAGACTATCACGTACAAAATTGCTTCGTTCGTTTACATTGTAAACTTATAACTAGAGCTTTCAATATATCGACATCTTCCAACCGTACAAACGGATAAACGGGATGTATCATACCATCGGATCTCTTTGTTACAATCAGTGATCACTCTTAAACTAACATGGTAAGTGACGTGTAAGTATTAGTGACGAGTCGTCTCAAATTCTAAAATTGCCAGGATGACAGAATTTGTAAGTGATTAATACCCTTCTAAACGTGAAAACGGTTGACAGACTAAGCTACTGACGAACGACTAAAATGTTACAATAAGGTACTGAATACACGGCGCTATATTTACAAATGCGGCCGCCGCTGTCCCAATAAAACTTCTCACACACGCACACATGAACTGGGCGACCGAGAACCTGATGCGTAATGAGTATGGCCGCCGCGGACTAAATCGATCGGTCGCCAGTTCGAGCAGTTCGTTGGTGAACTAGAACTGGATGCCGTGCCCCCTCAGGAAGGCGTCGATCTGCCCCGAAGAGGGGGACTCGCCGCGCGGGGCCACGTAGTAGTACTGCGGTGCGGGTCTCGCTGCAGACTGACTCGGAGCTGGCTGGCTCTGCGCGGAGGCAGCGAGCCTCTGTGCCTGCGCCCTCGCCGCGGCACGGTCTCTCTGCAGCTGGCTCTGCTGCATCTGCTGCTGCTGAGCGAACAGCTGTTGTGAGCTCGCAAACTGGGTCTCCGACTGCTGTCTCTGGTACACCTCTTGTGGGTTAGAGAGCTGGTGTCTATACAGAGGTGTGTTAGACGTCGGCCCCACAGGGATCTGTGGCGAGGGGATGAACGGCCTATGGCTCTGCTGTTGCTGTTGTGGGGCAACGTACGGCTGCAGCCTCTGGTTCAGGTTCAACTCTCCCTTAGTTTGCGGCAGGGTTTGGAACAGTTGAGTGTTATACTGTCCACTTGACGGATCGTAGACCAGTTCGGTCGAGTACAGAGGATTGCCGCTGGGCGCCGGAGCGGCAATCGTAGTCTTCCCTTGAGTGTTCAATGACGCAGGGGTCGTAGATTGGTATTGGTTCTCGCGATGGAACTTAGCGAATTCCGCGGCGAAATCAATTTGTGCCGGTCTGCCAGTGGTCACCGCCACCGGGGAGGGTGAAGGCGAGTAGTTTGGTTCGGGGCTATATTGGATCTGCGGCCGTGGCTGGGGTTGTGGCTGAGGCTGGGGCTTGGGTGTCACTTGAACTAACTGTGGCCTGAAGGTGGTCGCTGGCGGCAGAGCTCTGGCGGTAGTAATCGGCAATGGTCTAGGTGTGATCGCAATCTGTTGGGGTTGCTGTTGATAGATTGGCCTTCTTATCGCTGGACGCTGTACCACTCTCGGTCTGATCTGCTGCAGAGGTTCTTCCTCCTCTTGTTCATCTTCGTCCGCATCTCTAAAATCGTTTTGGAAGTAAGTGGTCGGTGGTCTGGCAGTAGTTGGCCTAGGAGCCGGCCTTGTTGGGTAGTTGGGTACACCGTCGTCTCTCTCAGCAGAGTCGGGGGAAGGTGCTTCGGGCTCTTCTTCCTCATTCGGCTTGTTGGGATCGCAGGGGTTTCCGGATACATAGGTGAACTCTCGCTTGTTGCCATCGGGGTCAACGTAGCCGTACTTTCCGCGGACGACACAATCCGTACCTCTGGTCTCTTCCTTGAAGGAACCATCAGCCGCTTCGTATCCGAAGGTGAAGCTGCCATCATCGTTCACCTGTAAGTACACATTGAATTTCCATAAGTTTATATATTTATATATGGTTGTGTGTGAATTTTTTCTAATGGTATGATATATTCATGTTACTATTGTTAAATAATAATTTGCCATCATTTCAATTGTCCCAATAAATAAGTATCAAAAAATTGCCTAAATTGGCAGACTGAATACAAACGCCTAGTACCATATAACTATGTACCATAGTCAATATGGCTAACACACATGTGCGTGAGGTAAGAAGAACAATCATTGGTGTCAATGATGATTTCACGATAATTTGACACGAACGATCGAAGGCCCCTGATAAACCTGGTCGCGTTGGCGTCAAATTACAAAAGGAACTGCAAATACATCTAACTATAGAGTAGCCTTGCATTGTTGCATCTATCAAGTGTTCACAGGCGTCGCAATGTACAGTCTGAAGGCAATGCAGAAGTTTTTCATTTGCAGACAATGTTGTGTTCATCAAGGTCTCAAAAGGTTAGTTAATTAATTTTTCATCAGAAATTCGAAATCCCTATTATAACATAATTATTATTATCATCTAATGACGGAAAATTAACACTTTCTGGGATAAGCGTAGTGTAGTCATAAATGTTTAGACACTGCGTCGAATGGGACTAAATACATCTAGTCTATTACAAGAATGATTACGTATAAAGTTGTCTACACAAATATTAGAGCAAATCAAGGTTCTTAGTCGAAAGTTTTTACTTATTGTGTCTTTGCCGTTGGTTATAAATAAGATTCTTATTACCTGATTGCATCATGCATAGCAGGCTAATTTGTGTATCATTCTATGTATGTGTGTATGTAACATTTTATTTCTTTTCTAGCGCTCCAAGATCCAGAAAGAAGGCTCGAAGGCTCTAAGGTCAAGACCAATTTTCATACATATTACGTAAAACAAATTGCTTAATCTGGAGAATGGCACTCAAGTGAGTAGTAAATGAAAATAATCAAATGATGATGAATGTAATCAAAACTCAATATGGTGAAAAAATAGTTGCCATATTGTTAAAACTTAGATTCTTACTTGAATTTTCAATATTTATAATTAAAGCTGGCTCTGTATACTCGAGGCGAACCTCAGTTGAAACTCTGGTGCCGGTTCCAATGAAATTGTCAATTTCTTAATTGACATTTTAAGAGCTAATTTACCCTGTGCTCAGCGGTGAAGGAAAACATCGTAAGGAAACCTGCACCGCTAATATGTGAAGTCCGCCAATCCGCATTGAGGCCGCGCGGTGGACAATGCCCTATACCCAGTGTCTAGATGAGGCCTTTGGCCAGCAGTAGTTTAAGAATAGGCTGTTACTTTATAGAGCCATGGTAGCTCAGTATCCAGGCGCTCGTCTTTAATTCTGTATACTTGTACTTTTTTATAGGAAAGAATGGCAAGCGGGCAGACAGTTCACTTAATGTTAAGTGACCCCGTTGCCAAAGGACACACACATCATCTGAAGAGTTGCGTGTGCGTTGCCAGTTTTGGAAATTGGATAAAACAGGTTAAAGGGTAGGATAAGATAGGATTATACTAAGGATTTGATGGAAAAAGAAGAGGAGCCATGCATACTTTATGCTGGCTCTGTGAAGGGTAGTACCTCACCCGGCGATAGCGGCCGTAGAAGTGCAGCAAAAGCTGTATGAAGGATGTTATGCTCTGCTATCTTAAAAAGATTTTTAATGGATTTAGGGATTAGGAAATGTCGGATATGAGTTTTGTCACTACATAAGGTTCAGCTTGACGATTCTTCTATGTGATGTACATTAGAAAAAAAAATCCTTATTGATAACAAATTTTTTACCAAAATTTATTGAATTGGAAAAAATCAGTGTGTCATTGCGTGGTTATCTCTTGTGTGTCATAAATGTTTAAGCTTTAATTCGGAGTGCTATTGATTGCTAAAATATAATTAATCTTCGGAGACTAAATCTGCCGAAGACATGATCCCAACTAGACATATCTAAATAATGGCCTGTATTTAAACCACCAGCTCTTTTATAATTAATATAGAGGCTGGTTTTCACCGATTTGTAGTTGATTATAGGCTGTTTTGCTAGACACGATTAATTAAGAAACATGTGTAAACCAAATCGCCTCAGTTGTGAATGTTGCAACGATTTATCACTACTGAATTATCTTATCCTTTTTAATGCTCACTGAGCTTGACTATTCGATTTGCTTCTTTATTACATCTCATTGGCCATTTAGACACTATAAACAAATAAATTTCGACGCCGTCGAATAAAAGTCTATTAAGACGTCTATAAGACAAGTCTTGAGCATTAACATTAAAGTTTGCCCAGCTGATGTATCGACTCAATTAATTACTAGTTTCACTGTCCACTGGCAGTTCACTCCGAGCATCAGAACATGGCAATACTCGAATCAATTAAGCGAGATAACGTGTCGTCTACATTCGAGAAACGTGATCAGAAATGAAATCGATTTTTTTTACACTATTTGACTTGATTTCAATTAGAGTATAACGAAGTTTCAATTGCGCAATCCAGTGAAATGGTGAAATTCGTTAGTTATTTTCTTGTTGTTACTTTTTAATAACGTTTTATAAGACGGCGTTATTTAATTTGAAATCAAAAATGATTTATGTAATACTTAAGAATTTTACTTCATCTTATTTACTACGCCTTCAACTTGCAGTTCGTAGCTAACTTTTTGGCTAATGTTAGTACATTTACTCTTAAATGATACCCCTATCTTTAGAGTATTTTATCATCGTTTATTTCGTTAACACACCATGACAACTGATTTATTGTCTAAGTGCGCTAGTTGAGAGTAAGGCATGAGCAAAAAATTAACATTTATCACGATGGATAGCTCAATTTGAAATCGGCAGCTACAAAATTGCATAAGGTCGTCCGTAAGACTATGAATACAATTATCGCAACTGGATATTTTGCATAGGCCGCCTCCAGACTTTTGAATTAAGCTGTTTCATGTTACATAAACTCTCCGCTAAGCGTCGCTGGTGAAAGGTGTGGATAGAATCAATTAGAATAAGGCGTCCGGACACATTGAGCGTACTTTGATTTTTCGCGGGTGCTTGTTTAGTGGTTTCACTACTTATAGATTTAGAAAGTACCTAAAGACGATAAAAAACGTAAGACGTTACGTTATCTGTGTTGGACTTTTTTATCACGTCCGCCGCTCCCCCTTAATGTGAGAATTGTCGAGCGTCTCTACGCTTTGGAATATTCTTTTATTAAAAAGTATACATTAAATATTCACAGAAACATTCAACACCAACTAGTATAGCTCTGACGATCTTCTCGAACACTCTGAACACATTTCGTTCAATCACGGCTAACTATTATCTCGATCAAGTCACTTTATATACAAAATAACTATATCACTGTATACAGTTTTTAAAGGGATATGATGCCATAGACAGAAAAACAGATGCGTTTAACTTATAACATTAGTTTTTTCGTCGACAATCAGGAACTAAGTACAACATATCCCTAAAGTATAATAATGGTCAAGTGAAAAGGGTTACCGAGCAAGCCTATTACCGCTAACTATTCTGAAAACATTCTTAATTTGAAATACAACGCTTTCTTTTCTACGTTGTGTCGCATGCATTGTTTCAAAGCCACATAATGCCATGAGCATTGTCGCAGACCGTCAAAAGTTCCCGTCGTGTGCGTAAAATAAAGTCGCTTGTCCCACTTTGAACATTCGCCCACTTTACGTTACGAATTTGCATATTAGGAAGTGGGGCAGTTTGTTTGTATGGACATTCGCGTTGTTTGTACGGACTGCGCGAGGCCGTCGCTTTATGAAATTGCGTCCGTGTTTATTTGCTGTGCTGTTGACGCTACTAATTAAGCTCTATGGCGCCAAAGGAACTGTCATTCTGTTTGTGAAAATATTCAGTTTAACTATCCTAATGTGAGTTGTTTTATTTGTTAGACGCTTGCAATTCGTGGCAATGTATTTTAATATGTTGATATACTTTTACCGTTATGGCAGCGTGGGAAGAAACATACTTCTTATACATACTGCTCTTGTTTATAAAGATATCTCGACCAAACCACAGTTTCTTCCGCATAAATAAGCTATACTTAATGGTTTTATCAGGTTTTGGGAGGTTTTAATATTTGGTGGTGAAGCATGCCAAAGCCACTGAAATTTGACATAGATAGCTGAAAAATTTTGGTTATTATATATGTCTGTGTATAGTTATGAGAGTATCACACTATAAATCAAGTGAACCATCTTCTCTTTTCTACTTAATAAATTCGTCAATCGTTATCGAATTCCAGAAGTACATATATTTAATTTGCAATATAACGTTGAAAATAATATATATTTTGTTTTAAGTACGTTACGTTAAGGATGTTGAAAATATTCAAAAGACGAGAAAATATCAAAAATTAAAACAAAAATCAAGTTTTATAAAGTTACGAGTACTCCCAGGTGTTACCCTCAATGCTCAACTTGAGCTTGAACTACCGCCAAACTATACAAGCACTTTTTTTAACACTAATGGATTTCAAATGTATTTGGAAACGGTCACAGCCTTGTGGGATCCATGACGTCAGTGAATGTGGGTATTGAATTGGCTTAAACAAACACTGTTATTTGCTCACCTTATTTTTCAAACTGACATGTAATTGAGCACCTGAATCTAAATTAAATATTCAAAGGTTCTAATCACACATATTCAAAATTTAACTCCGCACTGTCTTTATCCTTGTTCAAATAAATCCCAGTTATTACTTTAAACAATTTTTTAAAAGTTTCTATTGATCTGAGGTTATTTGAGTAATTTATAGGCTATAATTCGCCTAATTATGGACAAATTATATCACTGGGTAAATAGCTATGACCATCTAGTATACTGTCATATTGCGAAAATATTTGGGATTGGGAAATTAATGTGTAAAAGAGGAGACGAGGGTTGTAGTGATGTCATCCGGCATCCTCATACACTAGGCGTACCTTATTTTATGCTTGCTTTAAGGAGGCTGCGGTACCGACTAAGTGCAGCAAGAACTGCATGTATAGTCTGTTCAACTTACAAGTATGACAAACGGTTAATAAAGGACTCTCCTATTACGCTAAATTACTCGTAAATTACAAATAGTCTTGGCCGGATTTCGAACGGCCACGGCGGCCAATCTACTCAGAGATCAGGCAACTGCGCGGATATATTATAGTGCATAAGTGTACGCGCAAACAGGTGAACGGATAACCGATACGACTGGTGAGAGATCAGGCGCAGGACCCACTTTTTACATGTCCATCCTACGCACGGATCATCTTTATTTTTAGGTAATTGCGTCCTAACCCAAGAAACAACAACGCAAAGTTATTGTCCAATTGCGAGATTCGAAACCACGACCTCCGATTTGTAAAGCAAGACCCAATACCACTGGCTATTACTTATTATTTCTATTCAATTCTTTATTACATTACCTTTTAATTGGAACAGACTGTAAAATGCCTCCTGCCTGCCATCCAAAAAATATTTACAAATAAAAGAGGGACGATAGTATGATATAATTCTAAATAATTTATCTGACATTGGTCAAATCAAAAATCGATACATGAACGTTAACGGACGTTTGCAAACCTTACACGCAGGTGCTATTTTCAGAGGTGACGCTATAGCGATGATCACGTTCGTTTCTAAACGACAAAGTTCGAGGTAAGATAGTCCTGTAAAGACCTCGATACTTTTACTTTTTTTGTAAAAAAATTTCCTGGCCGTGAATAACTCACGGATGTTTTGGTTTTCTGAAAGTATATTTTGAACCTTAATTGGTAAATAATATTTTTGTCTTTTAGTCAGTAGTATAAACTATATTTTTTATTTATCGTTACTGACAATAATCGTTATTCGAATCGCTTCTTTCGTTTACTAAGTAAATTTTAAAATTATTCGTAACTACTGAATTCTTTTTTGTCTTTAGGAATTAGTATAAGTTTGTTTAATATTAAACTTCTTTATTACACAGGTAACGACCCCCAAATATAGGCGCTTTTTATTTTTTAAACAAATTATAGGAAATTTTTGAACCGAATATCGGATGTACTCGTCAAAAATAAATACTTTTACGTACTATATATTATATATTATAGTTTTATATGATCAATTCTAGACACATTGTGTGGCAAGGCTAAATTCATAAAACATTAATGAGGGCAGCCCGCTGTCTGACACGAAATTATTTATGTTCGTATATTTTTAACCTGGCTGTTATGTCTATTTATTTACGTTATTTGTATAATTAAAATTAACATCATTTGTGTCCGCCAGCCAGTATTATGTGATGAGAACACTTTTGTATTTATTTTAAAAATTGACAATTTTTTAGACTAAATCATATGCTCATTTAGTATTCAATGTCAAATTTACTTGAATATGTATATTTTTTATGTATGTATGTTCACACATAACTTGATCTGTTCATCAACAGATTGAGATGTTTATTTTTTTTAAACTCAAAGAGGGTAAAGGATGAAAAATTATTTTATCCTTTTTTTGTGTTTAGTCTTGCAGTTCGTCTGATATATCCGTCATTGAGTACCATTACATTCCATTAATTGAGAATTCAATAAAATTATCAAATATTATTTGTATACACAATATAACGTTCATTATCCGGAGAAGATAGTTACCGCGATAGTCACGTAGCAGACAACTTAATGCTTCAGTATCACGATCAAGTTTAAGACTTGTAATAAGTGATTATGGGTTTATTATTCCAAATCATATCATATTAAACACATCATTATAAAGAATAGGACCTTTTTTATAAAAAAAAAAGTATATGAAAACAACACACAAGTAGCTCTATTCTCTCAGTGGTCGATTTCTCTCGAATTAAAAATATCTTTATTCACATAGACGCTTGCGCATTCTTACTAAACGTCAAATTTTACATTGTCATAGTATAAATGTTCGTGAGGAAGCTACCTAGCCACTTAACCCCCTATTGTTTGCTGTGGACATGCCCGCATTCGAACAAAATGCCTGTATAAAAAGTGGAACGAAATTTATTAACGTTTGTGTGATTAGTTGGCACCATTGTTTTGTCATGTTTCAAACGTTTACTACTTGCTACGATAGGACGCAAGAAACACATTTATTTTCTGGCCAAAATACCTTCGAAAGTGAATACTAAAGCTTTTATATTATATAGCTACTATTTTGACGCAGGCTTCTGTAATTTATCAGAAACATTTATGTCCAATGGTACTCATAGATACATGACTGTTTTGATTATGAATATTAATGGTAATCACGCACTAAAAAGTCAAGAAAACTGCAACAACAACTGCAATCATTATCATATATTGAAATTATAAGGTTTAATCTATTATCTTTAATAATGTAATCTTTCTCTCTCTATAAATATAAACATGTAGCTACTACTTTTAAATGTTTGGTCTGTCTGCCTATATGTCCTTCTAAGGTAACTTTACTAAAATTTAGACATGTGGTTAGTCAAATAATTGACTATATAAATTACTGAACAAATTACTTTCATACTTAGGTAGAGCATGTTTTAAATCAGAATATAGATTTGTGTCAGTTGCAGGTCATCCATAATATATTTCAAACCCTTTTCTATCTAACTTGCCTATGTTTATACTAGAAGGTTATAAAAAATATATATATAAGCCACCTTTTCAACAGCAATAGAAGCTAAAACATTTTTTTTAAGAATTCCTGTCTGTCTGTCATTGTCATTTGTACGCACATCACACAATAAACACTACGTGAAATTGGTTACGGTTTCCACAGTATCGGTGTAGGTCTAACTTATAATCCGGTATATGTGTCATACTCATACGCCGTTTAAAAGTCAATAAAATTAAAAAAAAAAACTTAATTTTAGGAATAGGAATAGGCATTACAACAAACATCTGTTTTACTGTCTAACAAATGACAGGTAACGACTAGTTTCCCTATATTTATTAAATTAGACATCTGCATTAAATAATTTTAAACCGCTACCAGGACTACAAGAAACCGCTAGAGGAGAGCAGCCCGGCAATCCTGAACGCTAGCAAGATCCAGACGCTGTTCCACCGGCTGCCCGACATCCTGCAGTGCCACCTGCACTTCCGCACCGCGCTCGCGGACTGCGCGCGCACATGGGACCGCGACGAAAAAATTGGTAAGATATCGTGTGCATGTGTCTATCGCTAGGCGATGGGATATTTTGGGAACGCACCTCCGAGAAGCTATGGTTGGTTGCGGATGAGAAATGAAAACATTGCACGTAAACGGCGCGGGTATAGAAGACTTCGTTTTTCAGAATAGGCCATTTTGACTTCACGCGTGTGGAATTGTTGACTTTGTTTTTGTAGGGGCGTTAATGTAAAAGGCGAGTTGTTTAGAAAATAATAATACCCACGTTAGTATACTCTAGTGAAAATATATTTAATATAAAAGATAAAGCTTCTTTTCGATGTTGGCTTAATCATTTCCTATTGATTATGAATCAGATCGGAAGGAAACGTCGTTATCTGACTAGCTGATAGGATATCACCCTTATCATTCATAAAATAATTTCTTAATTTGTCATACATACCGTAAGTTGAATGACACGTATTCCAATACATAGATAACCCCATATGAATGCCGCATGTTAAACATTTTTATACGTTCTAAATGACCAAACATAACAATACGCGGAGAGTAAGAAAATGCAATGTAATTGGCTGTTTTAAGAACACGTCACAGCTACAGATGCGATGATTGGGTGAAATTCGGGGTTATTGGTTGTATATATGTTCTTGCACAGATGACTGTGTTACGTCACTTGTATTATATGCGGTATCTATTGGGGATTATCTGTGTTCTATACAAAATAAATTTGTCACTTACGCAAAAACAGCAAATATTTTCTTTTTAATTTATCGATATGATTATATCTACGTATGTATGACTGCAAGAATCAATGTGGTGACATCATCATATATATCACTATAGCAGAGTGACTGTATGCTGG